>KN714649.1:636337-796193 GCA_000812005.1 Coccomyxa sp. LA000219 | reverse complement strand
GGGGGGGGGTTCGGGGGGGGCGCACATGAGGAGGTGGGCAGCGTCGGGGGGACCAGCATCTGCAGCATGCGCTTGTAGTCCTCGTCCCCTCCGGAGAGGTCGTGCAGAGGGTCGAGCAGGTGGTGATCGAGGCTGCCATTGGGCAGGTGCAAGCTGTCGGAGTGCGGGGCGTGGTGCTGCATGGGCAGCGGCAGCGAGATGCTTGGCTCCATGAGCGCGGGATCCATCAGGAGATCCGGTTCCAAACTCTCCATCTCAAAGCCCTGCACAGGTCCCACGACATCGTCAGGCCATGCGCAGCTTGCCCAGGCTCTGGGGCACTCACACAGTGCAGTCTTGTGTGATGAGCCTCGGGGCTCCAGCAAGCCCTGCCATCTGACCGGCGAGGATACAGAAGCATGGAGGGCTGGACGCATGGGCTCAGTAGAGACTGCTTCGTGTCAGCCAGAAAACCTGTCAGGTGGGGTTGCCTGGCGCGCACCGCAACCTGACGTTTGACATGTCAACCATTGAGCTGGCTCGGCACCCACTTGACACTGCCAGCGTGTTGAGAGCAGATGCAGAGAGACGGCGTACCGGGTGCGTAGACTGGGCCAGTGACTGTGTCGGAAGACCAGCTGTGGAGTGCAGGCCGTTCGGCATCGCATGTTGGTAGTGGTCTGGCTGGCCATAGCTGCCTGGTCCATCCAAGTAGGGGAGATCTGCATGGCGCAGATCTGTTAGCACGGAAATCTAGCACTTGATGCATATGCCACTACGCTTGTTCATCCATGGCCGGGAACTGACACAGGACATTGACAGGGGCTACCCTCTATCCCCACCCTCTCCAATATTGGTTCGGGCATGTGCCATGCTGCATGGGCAGCTGTGCAACTCTCAACATGAGACATCTTCAGCACCAGCATGCAGGAAGTCCACTGATAATGATTCTGACTTCACTAAGTTGGCCCTGAGTTTACTTAATGTAAAGATGTGATGTTTCAACAAAATTGTCAAATCTGCTTCAGGCTTACCTCTGCTAGGTACATGGGGGAAGCCGCCCGCCATGGAGTGGTGCTGAAAGGCTGGTCCCTGCGCAGAGTGGTCGGAGGGGATGCTTGACACCATGGGGGCGCTGCACCCAGAGCCCATGCCCTGCATGGGCATGGAGGTGCCCGGCCAGGACGGGCGGGCGCTGCTGGGCAGGCCGGGCATGCCCGGGGGCAGCTGCATCGCCATGAAGTCCCCACCATCTACTGTCATGGGCGGCGGAGGCATCAGGCCCACTGGCGGCATCATGCCTGGAGGCATCTGCGAGAGCCCCATCTGCACAAGGCAAATAGTGGGTTCTCAGCTATCATACCACATAGCACTGCAGATGCACAGCGCAGCATTGCCTGAATCAGCTCACCAGTAGAGCCGGCAGAGCCACATAGTATGCTCATAGAACAGCATGTCATAGTAGACGGGATTTGTGACCATCCTGTGCTACAGGCTACCAGCAGCCATTCAGGAGGAGCTGCAGCCACGCAGGAGGCAGACAGACAGCACTGGTGACTCACCCTCTGCATGTGCATCTGCTGCATTAGCTCATGAGGAGGGGCCGCTGAGCCTGCCATGCTGGGCATCGCGCTCTGCATCATGGGCGGCTGCATTCCAGAAGCTGCCGCCATCATCATCTGCATGACAACACCCTGACTCAGCATTCTCACGCTCTGCGCCCAGGTATTGGCGTCCTAGGACCCCCTCGCACAGAGCTTGCCAAGCCGTGAACGCCTGCAGGGTTCCAGGCAGAGCAAAAAGAATAGATCAAAGGAGACCAGGACTTTGCAACGCACTTGCAGCCTTCAGCGCTCTGAGCTATGTGCATGTGAAAAAGTGCCTGCTCTGCCACCCTTGCCAGTTCTGAGGGTTTGTGGTAACAACTGCAGGTCTGGACAGATCAATACCTGAAAGTTGGCATCATGCGGCAGGCTGCCACCCTTGCCGCCTCCCTTCCTGCCATTGGCCCCAGGATGGAGCCCAGACATGCGCTTGAGGTACAAGCGGTATTTCTGCGGCACACAAATTTCCTCAAGTTCCAGCATGGCACATACATATGATACACTGGCCACCTGACTACCACAGACGCATCATGTGAAATGAGAGCAGAGCTGTCTCCACAAAAGGCTCTCAGGCAATATGGCAGTCCTGTCATTCGCACACCTGGAGATGGCTGGCCACATTTTCCCTGGTCAAGTTGTCCACGTTCATAATATCCAGTATCCGCTTTGGCACAGCCTCTGCAGTGAACACCGATGTGAGACTCTTGTCTGTATTTGTCAGTGTGAGGCAAGCCACAGCGCAGTGCTTCTGGCACAGTACAACTGCTGGATTTGCACCGCGCTCTCCGGGAGAGTAGGGCAGGACGAGACTTACTGTCAATGCCGAGCTGATTGACGGCCGCCACAAATTGCTGGTGCATCTCCACTGACCACACAACGCGCTGCTTCTTGGCTGTGGTAGCCTCGTCGCTGTCTCTCCGCTGCGACACAGCAGGAGTGGATCAGAGCAGGCGCAACACTCTAGGCTATCACAGCATGGCGCTTCCCTGATAGCCAACGTGATGCTGTCTCTCAGGCAGGGCTTACCTCTTTTCTCTTCTTATCTCTCTGCTTGCCATCGTCAGTCCCCTCCTCGTCACTCTCTTTCGATGGCTGCAACTCCTGCGCCAACACAGAGCTTTTGAGGAGGTGATGTAAGTGGGGTCAGTCTGCAGGTCCCACGTGCACGCGCACACGGGTGTGAGGCTGCCTTGTCACACAGCATGCTTCCTGTCAGGTCTTCAGACACTTTGGAGTAAGCCTCACCTTGTCTTTCCTTCGTCTGACAACATGCTGCCATACATTTCTTAGCTCCTCCACTCGCACAGGCTTAATCAGGAAGTCCACAGCCCCGTGCGTAACTCCTCGAAGCACAACACTGGTCTCTCCATTGGAGGACATCACTGCAGCACAGCACACGTGTTGACTATGGATGTGCATGGGTATTCACACTGACATCCTGACCAGATCATAGCACATTGCAAGTCAGTACATGCATGGCAGAGGTCGATGTGGCTTACTGATGACTGGCAGATCCATCTCCAGTCCCACTTGCTCCAATAATCTGAAGCCGTCCATATCTGCACCCACCAAGGAGAGTGATATCAACACCAGCTCGTGAGCAAGGAGGCCACGACTCCAAGGCACGGAAACATTGGGCGGGATTACGCTTCGCACCAGGCATGTAGACGTCTGATAAGACCAGATCAAAGTTCTTGTCCTTGTCGCGCAGAAGCTTGAGCGCCTCCTTGCCATTGACGCACGTCTCCACTGTGTGACACACACGGAACGCTCTCAACGGCCATGTCTGATCCTCGCAAGCTACCTCGTAATAGCGCAAAGCAACCAAGAACGCACCAAGACACAAATGCGGACTGCACGGCATCGGATGCTGGGCAACCAGGGACTCGATCAAGTACAGGCACCCTTCGCACCTATGTAGTTGCAGCGGCGCAGCATATGCTCCACAACTTTGAGGCATAGCGCGTCATCGTCGACTACAAGCACTTTCAGCCCGGCTGGGAATACGTCAAACGAGTCGGACCGAAGCAGGTCCATGCAGGGCTTTTTGCCTCTGCACAATCCTCTGCTGCCGGGAGCCAATTGCGCCTCGCTAAAGTGTCGCCCACTCCTTCTCAATGAGTCTGCCGCAGAAGTCACCATACTGCTGCCATCCCGACGCAAGCGCGTGCCCTAGATTTGCCATGGCCATGCTGGGCACTTGTATATCTAGCCATCTGTTAGGGGCTGACCATCGATGCTGTTTGCGTCGCGCCAATTGTAACACACCCTCATCAACGAATACTCTCAGCCACACCAGACGAGCTAGCAGCTCCTGCACAACTGCTGAAGTCAAGCGACGCCTTTGCTCGCCTGCAGCACTTATCTCGCTGCCTGTTGCACGTCTGATGCTGCTGCCGCTGTCACGGCACCCAAAACTGCCTTGGCTGATGGGCCTGAGCAGGAAAGTACGAGCTGTGCCCACTGCAGTGGCATGCCAAGACCTTACACCTCAGATGAGTCTGCACCATGGGAGGAGGCAACGCGCGTGCCGTGGTCGAGGTTTTACAAATACCAACTGTTGATGACAGAGCATTGCTGAAGCCTCCTCCAGCCTGTGGTCTACGATCTCAGATAGCAAGTGTGCGAATGCAAATGTGTTTATACTGTCGAGTGTCAGGAGGGACGTAGGGTGAGCAACGTAGGTCGCGCCCCTGAGTGTCCTTGCGCAGATCTCAGGCCCTTATGGGCATCTCAGTGATGGCATACCGCGGCTGCTTCTCCAGTGAGACCACGAGAACTGAAAACCATTGCTGTGGGAGTCCTGCGAGCGCTGCTCAGCCTCATTTCTGACATCTCATTTTCTGAGTAACACATCGGAGTCACGCGTCCGATATTGCTGCAGAGCACTGAGCACTATTGATGCAAATTTCTCCGCATCTATGTCTGTGATAACCTATAAGCTATCGTGCCAGGCTAGTCCGCCACCAAGTGGTATCAGTCTAGACTTCCCTCTTCCTCCAAGTACTGCACCAAGCAGCTCAGCTGGCCGTCCTCAGGCGGTGTACCTCAAACACACTCATTGATACATACAAGCTTCAATGTCTTCCACTCCAGGAGTCTGCTGCTACAACAAGCAACAGCTATAAGCCCTATGTCGCTGGGAGCCCTTGCAATTGCCCACTGATGATAATCACGCTTGGGTACGCCTCACGCTCACGAGGATCTGAGATCCTCATGTCATGTACCCTTCCGTTTCTGACCCTTCGGTGCTGTCAAGTGCTGTGGCCCCTCCACCCCTGCATCATGCTTGCGCTTGGGTGGATGCTTGGCTCTCCTGCTCCGCCTGACGCCGGTGTCTCGCTCTGGGCTGGGAGGTTCCTCGACTGCGCACACCTCCTCTGGGACGTTGTCTGCGAGGTCCTTTGCAAAGGTGGTGGCAGCCTTGATTGCCCTGGTGACAGCAGACTCTGCGGCAGCCTTCCCTCCTTTGATCTTCAGGCTGTGATCGCCTCCCTCAACATTGTACACCTGCCAAAACAGCCTCAACTGAGCGCACTGCAGATGCACAAGCTGCAGTGGACATCTGCAGGCATCATAGCGCTTTTTGTTGAGAGGCAGTGCATGTAGGCATCAGAATTGGCGCGCAGTTCTACAGCGGGAGGGCAGAGCAGTGCGCACTTCTCTCTTAGATGACACCATGCGCTTCAGGACAGCCTTGAACTGCTTCTCGTCACAGAAGTTGTCGCCTGTCCCATGAACGAACTGCACAGGCTGCTGGAGCTCTACAAGCGGGTCATCCCTCAGCTGATCCTGCAAGTTTCACATGCAGCATTTCACAGGGCCAGCAGAGCCAGACCTGACATGCTCTGATGAGGTCACACAGCCAGGCAACATGCACTGGCAAGAGGGTACATTCACCCTGCATACCTGCTTGCCTGGCGGATGCAAGGGATAGCTGAAGAAAATGGCGCCTATCACCAGATCTGGCTGAGTGTGAGCAAGGGAGCTTGCTACCCGAGCACCCTGCAAGCAGAATTGCATGACATCTCTGCGTCATGATTGATGTGACAAACTGGCATCATGATGAATAACTTGTGATGATTGGCAGAGCAGCGCACCATGGAATGACCTGCAGCAATCCACGTATTGACAGACAGCTGCTTCTGGGCGCTCAGAAGGCATGCCTGCAAAAGCAAGTGTAGAATCAGGAAGTCATCCAGCTTACTGAGCTCTATGCATGGCAATTGCAGATCAGCTCGATACATGATATGTATGGACTTGGAAGGTATGTCTATGGATGCCCACCTCAGCATGAGCGACTCGTTTGGCCAGGATTGGGGGCTTGCAGTCAAATCTGACGCACAGGATGCCTGTCTCACAGAATGCCTGTGCAATTCTGGGCAAGTTCCCGGATTCTGAGTCACCACCGGCGCCATGACCCAGCAACACTCCGCACTTTGCCTTTGTTGAAGGGGCATCCACTCTTGCGGTGTATGTCTCTGTACTATCCGGAAGTTGATACTGCAGGAAGCTGAAGCTTGTCATGCTGTGCTACAGGTGCATGAGCATCCCTTCAGATGCGCCTGCTGCGCACAGCCATATACATATACACGCGCGATGTGGGATGCTGCTTCTTCAACAGCAGGACTTATCCAGTATGCACCCCCTTCATGCCATGCCACATCAGGAATGGTCCAAGGCTTAACCACTGTTCGCACGAGAGTTTCGCCTCACGTTTTCTCATCCAAGCCACATGGGCGAAAAGGCCCTCCGCCTAGATCTGCCACCTTGGCAAAATACATGATGAGAGCGCGAGAATCTCGCTGCTTCAGCTAAAACGACATTTTCACAGTCCATAGCAGTGTCTCAGTAGGAGAAAGAGGGCATATTAGCCGCTTGGCCTTGGGCTCAGCTCGTGCATGCCCACTCGAGCGAGCACTGACAGGCCTGGAGTGTGGCCAATCCCTCTTTGCATCAGACTCGGAGATTGTGGCATGCTGTAGAGGGCTGGGCGTGCCTGGTGGTAGCCGCATGAGGATGGCCAATCTGCTGTTGAACTCGAAGAGGGTCTGCCTATCTGTGCGGATCGATGCTCACAGGGCATCGCTGTCCTTTCCTCACCCAAGGTGCGCACACTACGGTGCTCCTGCCACGCGTGTTAGCTGTGGAAGTGGATAACTCTTTTCGTGGAGCCATCCGAGCCTAGTTGCCATTGAAGCTGCTGCGAAGTTCTTCATGTTAACCTCACATCTTTGACCTGAGGAATGCAGCCTTGGGGAGCATGCTCGTTGGTGCCGATAACTCGCCAAGCTTGCAGGCTTGGCCTTATTGTTACACACCACTGACCGAGCGTCAGGCTCTGCAAGCTCATTTGAAAAGGGAATATTTCGAGAAAAAGTCACTACAGATGTCATCATGAAGGAGAGATATCGACGGAGCAATGGGCAGTGGGTCAAGCCACCACCACGGCTGCACATGCACATCTGTATCATGGTCTTGACAGCGTTGTGTCAGTGGTGCAGGCGGTCAGGTGCAGGGCAAGTGCGGCACCTAGTGCATGCCAGCAATATCACAGCAGATCTAGACTCTGAGACATCCGAGCAAGCAGGCATGCTGGCTGGGACGCTCTCAGCAGCGCCAGAGTTCACTGCAAGCCAGCCCTTCGGCAACATCATGCCCTTCGGGCGGTGTAGAGCCCTGGTCCTGGACTCCAGCTACCGGCCCATAGATGTGGTCAACTGGCAACGCGCCATCTGTTTGGACCTCTTTGACAAGGTATGAAAGTGCTCCTTTGCTTTACCGGACAAGGATGTGCTGCTTGTTGAGGTCCTGTCTGGCTGAGCAAACCTGCCCCTTGTGTCGGGGTTATCTACACCATGCTGACAGGTCATAGACCATTCGGGCAATGCTGTACCAAGCCGACATGTCATAGACCGTCAGGGTGATGTAGGCATCTCGTCCTACAGCAAATTTGCCGAGCAGTAAGGAGCTCCTACGGCTTGTCAGCTTGAGCGCAACCCTAGAGAATGGCAATTCTAGGAGCATAGTTGAGGAGTGATCTCTGTGCATGCTGCAGGTTGACGTGCTAGAGTACTATGAGACCAGTGTGCGGTCAGCATCTGCGCAGTTTCTCATCCCCGCGGTGCTGCGGGTGCGGATGTACGTGTCCAAGCGGGAGCTCAAGTCCGGGCGGCTGTCCCTGTCACGCCGCAACATTCTTTTGCGCGACAACGGCCAGTGCCAGTGCGTCTCACACCGCTCTGCAATCTCTCTCCGAAATACTGATGCTGTTTTGGACCCTGCCCCATGCAGTGCTGGCAGCAGTTACAGGGCCATCGCTTGGGTTCTCGATCGCAGTGCTGCAAATCCTGCCCTGATCCTATAGGATGCCATTCTCAACGCTGCACTTGGCATGCCAATCGCTGCTTTGCGAGTTAGCCAAGTCAATGCAATGGATGGTTTCCTATGAGCTCAGGTCCATGCACGTGTGTTGCTCTCACCCCTTCTGTCTAGATGCCCAGTGATGTGTCACATGTGCGGCCAATACTGCAGGTACTGTGGGACGCGGTCGGCGCTGACCATTGATCACGTGGTGCCCCTGTCCAAGGGCGGGAAGTGGGTGTGGGAGAACCTGGTGACCGCCTGCACCAAGTGCAACGGCAAGAAGGGCAGCAAGAGCCTCAAGCAGCTAGGCTGGAAGCTCAAGCAGAAGCCCAAGGTACAAGCCGAGCTCACTGGTACAGTGTTGATAGAGTGCTGAGGGCCTGGTCCCATGGAACATACCCAGAAAGTCGGGATTGAGCAGAGAGGAATGTGCTCTAATGTGTCTGGTGCTGCTTGGTGGGATGGAGAGGCCTGGCTGAGTTAGAGGCTGTAGTCACTTGGATCTTCAGTTGGAGCCATGGAAGAGCAGTCCCAACTGAACATTGACATGCTGTGCAGGAGCCCTCGCCATACCAGCTGGGCATCTTGCTTGGGATTGAGACAGAGCTGTCCAAGCCGCCAAAGGTGAGCTATTGCAATTGCATGAGTTGTGTATGCGGATGTTGAGTTTGCCTGCACACATCCGGTATAGCGTTGATGTGGCTGAGTCCTGATGCCAGGGCATGCTGTCTGCATGCAGATGTGTTTGGTGATTGTCAGTGACGTGCCTTACGCTACCCTGCAGGAGTGGCATGATTACATCTTCCCATTCGGGGCTGGCGACGACAGTCTGGGTGAGGAGCTGGACGGCCGCGATGCCATTGACGCCTTGTAACGGCAGTGAGCACAGCCTTTAGCAGCAGGAAGTGGGGTGATGCCTTGTGTAGCACAGACCGCGAGAGCTAAGTAGTACTCAAGCAGCAGATCTATATAGAGATCTGGAACCCAAGGATGCCTCGGCAGGCGGCCTGCAGCTGACAGGGCAGGTATTTTTTGGGAGCAGAGCACGACGAGAGAAAAGACATATCTATTGCGCTGCTGACCTACCAAGCACCTGTGCAAGTTGAGTGCTACTGAGAGGTGCCTCTCAGCAGGTGCAACCTACACAGTGTACCATATTCTTTACCATGACTGGCAACTCCGGAATGGATGTGCCCAAGCAAACACCAGGTATTGTGCTCCAGACAAGTTGGAGATTGTACATAGTGTCGTGATGTTGTAGGACTCCCTGCTCTCCTTGTCAGGAAATGGCATTGTAAGAGGATACGTGTATCAGACGTCTCGACCGCCCGAATGTCCACAGACCAATTCTCATACTTAGATCAGCACCTGCTTCCACATTCAACAGTGTGCATGTCCAGGCTGAACCCTTTTGCGGCGCAACGCTTGCCAGCAATGACTCTTCAGTAAAAGTTTATGGGCACTCTCTGGGCAGATACCGAGCGCATGGAAGCTGGACAATTGAAGCTCGGACCTTGGACAGCTGGGTGCTTGCCGCCCTTTGCAGAATACAATCCTCGGCTTTGCACTCTTTCCAAGCTGTGAACAGTTCGGTAATAAGCTGTACTCAAGATGAGCATCGCTACCCTGTTTACCAAGGCAGCCGACAAGCGGTCGAGGGACGATTGGGAAGAACTCGACGATGTGGAGGAGCTCAAGAGCGTGATCGAGACCAAGGAGGTAGCTTTCCGCACTGTTCTCACCTAAACAAGGCAACCTGTACGGCAGTAAAGGGACGTCATGATGGGGTAGCTGGTCCCCTGTCAAATGCCCATCAGAGTATCTCCAATGGTGGTAAGACCTGCAGGCGGAGATCCAGAAGCTCCGCAAAGAGAACAAGGAGCTCAAGAAACAGATCAAGGGGGGCGAGGACAACGCCGTGGAGCGTAGTCCTGAGGATCTCCAGAAGCAGGCTGAGATGCTCATGAAGGCTATCAGGAAGAACATTGAGGGCCAGATGGTGTACAAGAACGGCATGAAGCGTGAGTGTCTCCTCCAGCTGCTATCATACCGACTTACACTGGCATCAAACTCCTGTCCAGCTGTCCTAGGACATCCTGGAAGCATCCTCGCTGAGCATCCCAGTCAATGATGGGCAGCTGTGATGAAGCATGCTAGTGGATGTGACACATGCAGATGACGCACGCAGAACTGTGCATAAGGGCACGATTGGATGCGCTGTGGGCCAGTAATTGTTCAGCGTCACGTGTATGCTGATGGGAGTTTTCTAGATGAGGCTCTCTGACCCTGATGAAGGTAAGAGCAACACAACATGTTTTCCGGTGCAGATTCGGGCAAGAGGGCGGCTGCTGACTTCCCCGGAGTTGACCTGGAAGTGGTGAAGGCCATGCTGGGCGCTAAGATCTGCAGCAAGGCATCCAACGGCTCCCAAGCAGTTCACGGTACGCGCCTTGAGCTTGTGCACAGACGAACTCTTGCGTTAATTCTGTGTCCATGCAACACTGCATCATCGACAAGTCCTAGCAGCTGACCTTCACCAGACTAAGAACCGAGCAGGCCATGGGGCTTCTGCATTGCAGAGATGTGACCTCATGCTTGAGCCTGTCACAGGCGCCTCCGCACTGCGGTGTCTACTGTTGGTGCATTTATCTGTGTACGAAGACATTGCTATGTGCAATGATCATCCAGGAGCAGGGCTGCCTCCATGCCTTGTGACACGGCCTGCACATGTGCAGGTGAAGGTGGGCAACGATGCACTGAGTGACATGCAAGGAGGCGGCGGCTTCACCAAGAGCCTGCGCTATGGCGGCCAGCTGCAGCTGGAAGAGGTGGGTAGTCCTCCTCCTTCAGTCCCTATCAACCCGGGAGACTGTCGGGACAAGTTGCGGAGCAATGAGAAGCATGAACGAAGCCTTTCTGGGGGGCCAAGACGGCGTGCTTTTTGCATGCCACCCCCCTCCGTGGCATGATGATATACATTATCTGTGCAACCGGGAGCAACTCAAGAAAGCTCAGCACCTCAGTTTTGAGGATGATCTGCAGGGGCTGAAGTTCGTGTACAACAAGGGCGAGAGCCAGCTGAGGATCACAGGCATGTTCAATATGTTTTTGAGAGCGCCACACAGCTCTGTAATGCGCTTGTCTGGCGCTTCATGATCTACCCCTGAGGATGGCTCACAAAGCCATAGGAACTACAAGAGCTCCAGGCCGGAAAGCGTCGGGAATGGATATAGACTGCGTCATGACGTCAGAATCTTGAGCACAGGGTCAGTGTGTAGCATGCGATAATCCTATGAGAGTACAACAGTGCAGGAAGTCTGCGTGTCTGGCGTCCAAACAATGTGCTTGGAGTAGGATAGGAGAGCATCGGGGCATCAAGCAGAGCACCCAATGCGCTTTATAAGCATCAATCCTCATGAATGAATTAATCCACACAGCAGATGCGTAGGAGAAGGAACTCAAAGTTTCACAGCACGGAATGCAAGAGTAGGACCAAAGCGCATGTGATGTCGCTCTGCAGCATGCATCTGCTTTATCGTTTGCCGGAATGGTGACTGTGACTATGCCCCAAGTAAGGAAACCTGGTGATACACATGCTGCTTGACCCTGCGAAGTGTTACCCTAAAGGCCTAGAATTCCTCCTAAAGCCGCCCACTGGGCGGCCATAACGACCAGCCTGGGATCTAAGATGAGCTGTAAGTTTTAACTCTGTACCTGGGACTGCAGGCTGTGTAAAGAGATGTGACAATGAGCTACGGAGCTGACTGCATGGATGCCGTGTACACAGGCCTCTCAGATATGGCCTGTACAGAAAATGGTGGCCTGTATGACATTGCCTGTGTAGGCTCAGCACTGCCTTTGGAGACCAGGAAGGTCAACACATACTCCTCGCAAGACAAAAGAGTCACACAAACGCACATTTGCCATAGTCATAGTTCGTGCTGTGTCATCGCAAGCTATAGGCCTTGCCGCTGTTACACTGTAACGCTTGTCTTTGATACAATGGGCAAAGGGCTCGACACATGCCTCGTCGTGCAGCCGATGGTAGTGCAGACTGTGGATCCAACAGAGGTGGTCATCACGGAACGGAAGAAGAAGCTGGTGCAAATGATGACCACGACAGACCCAGGAACTCCGAGCTCTGCCCCTCTTTTACGACAGGCACGGTGCTGTGCAATCATTGGTTTGGTCGCTATGACGAGATCAAACTCGCTATTACGAGCAACTCCCCTTGACCGCAGGAAACAGCAGAGGATCTGCAGAATAAGCTTGATCAGTTCACAGAGCTTCCCGAGAGCGACAGCTTCCCAATGTTTCATCTGCTGCCAGAGGTCCTACAGCATTGGAACTCGCTCATGCTGCTGCCTCCAGAACTCAAGAACTTCATGGTGGAAAAGTTCTCAGCGCAGAGGTGCCTCAAGATGTCCAAGGACGTCACCATCGCAGCCTACGCGAACGCGAGGAAGCTCCTGGGAGCTGCAAAGGCTGTCGTCTGCGTCCCTCCCCACGAGTTGCTGCAGGTATGATCTGAGAAGTTGCACATGGATCACCCTATTTTTATGATTGACTGTCATGAGAGGTCAGACTGACCTCTCATATGGCCAAATGAAACATAGATGTCACCCTGGAATATGAGACCACTGGCGCTCAGCATCGATGTATCGTTGGCAGTATTCCTGGATTGAGTTGCGCTGCGACCCATGCGTGGCACATGGATGGCGCGCCAGCATGTGGAACAGCCCGTTCACACCACTGCTAGCTACATGAGCCGGTTCGGCCTGTGACTGAAGCTTCAGCTGTTGCAGGATCCGGACATCAAATCCAAGGTGCTGTGGGAAGGCATGGCAGTCATCCGGCCCTGGGACAACATCCCAGCTGAGGTGCTGGCTGTGGAGCCTCACATCTATGAGGACGTTGCTATCCGCAGCGGGGAGCTGGATGAGGAGCAGAAGGAGGTTCTGCAGGTCAGTAGCTGATATCCCTGATCCCACGCTATGGGACAGTGAGTTGCAGCTTCCCTGTCGTCCCTGACTGTGCCATGCAACCCAGTATTCTGGATTGACATAGGCTGGAGAATCTGTCTTGCTTTGTGACTTGAAGTCAGGCACAGAACACTGGGGGAGACCAGACCATAACATTGTGCCTCTCCTGGAGCGAGGTAAGGCTTGTGCTACAGTTGCTATGAGAGAAAGGCTGTCCTAGACAGAGCTCAGGGACTGACACTGTCATGCAGGAGATACAAGCCATTGTCGAGGCCGCAGAGTTCATGCACTACTGGAGCAGGAAGGGCTGCACTCTGGAGCTGGAGACTGAGTATGAGCCGTGACAAACTTCCAACTCTCACACGCAAGGCCGCGGCTGTGCAGTTCTGTGAACATGTCCAGGGCATGGGGTTACAAAGTTGAAATACTTGAGCCCAACGGGCGATGGACAAGGCTTGAGCATGACATCAGTGAAAGGTATTATGAGTCCAATTAGCATTTACAGCTCAGCTCTATGATTGTCAGGTACACCCATGTAACAGTGCTATCACGTCAGCATCAACGGCGCCTCTCAGGGGTCCGGCTGTGCTGGCGCCTTCTCTCTGGACTCCTGTCTCTCCGGTCATCCCGCCTGTATCTGTCTCTGCTGCCTTCCTCCCATCTGTCGCTCCTGTCATGTCTGTTGCTGTCATGGGACCTGTCCCTGTCTCTGTCCCTGCC
Source organism: Coccomyxa sp. LA000219 (assembly GCA_000812005.1). Lineage (NCBI taxonomy): Eukaryota > Viridiplantae > Chlorophyta > Trebouxiophyceae > Coccomyxaceae > Coccomyxa > Coccomyxa sp. LA000219. The sequence continues at coordinate 782,542 of KN714649.1, read as the reverse complement.
CCTGTCATCATCCCTGTCCCTACCCCTGTGGCGCAGCGGGCTTGCATTGAATTCCCTGTGCTCAGCATCTGCTCTGTGATGCGCTGGACTCCTCTCCCGTCTGTGCTCGTCTCTCCTGTCCTCTCTGTGCCTGGCGTCAGTACCATCGACAGGGGAGCGCTCCTGCCTGGCTGCTGCAGCGCGCCTGTCTTCTCGCGGCGGGGGAGACTCACTGTCATGTCTCTGCCTCCGGCTGCCGTCCTGCTCGGCCGGCTTTGCGCGCTTGGGAGGCTGCTCCTCCAGGGCAGGTGAGTCATGCCTGGTCCTCTTCAGGCCGTCCGCAGCTGCGTCCCCGGCTGCGGCAGCTGCACCCTCGTCCCCCGAGGCGTCCTCTGAGGAGCCGCTGCCGCTGCTGCTGGGCGCTGCCTCCTTGGCGGGCTTGCGCTCCTGCTTCGCCAGCTTTGCCTCCTTCTTGGCCTTCTTGTGCGCCTTCTTGGCTTTCCTCTTCTCCTGCACCATAGCATACACTGCTTCTCAGCCCAAGCAACACCGCTGATGCTGCTGACACTGCCTTGTAGTAGATGGGCCTGAGATGCATCCGGTATGCTGCTCAATTTTATAATCAGAACACCTACACAATATTAACGGTACACACGCCACATTACAGGTATGCAAGCTCATATTTCGAGACCGCATCCCTGACAGCACACCTTCTTCTCTGCTCTGCGCTTCTCCTTTTCTGACTTCTTCTGCGCCTTGAGCATGCGCTTCTGGTCAGCAGCATTCAGCGCCGGCGGCAGCGGCAGCGCGCCGCCATTGGCCGGCCGCTGCTGCGCTGGCGCTGACTGGGCGGGCATTGTACCCGCTAGCACCTCCCTGTCTCCCTCTCCGGCTCCCGTCACCGCATTCCTGCATACCCCTCGAGTGCATCAACCCCCAGACAATGGACCTTGACTGATGCTCTTGCTCTGGTGGGCCAATCTCAGCCCCACACCTCTGGCGGATACCAAGCGCAGGTGCATCCTCTGATGCGATCGGTGAATGCTACACAAAGGCGCAGATCAGAGCACCAGAGGGGTTCGGTGTCTGAACCCCCATCAGCAAACACCATCCTGTACTCAGACGGGGAGTCTGCTTGCTATACTTCAGAGACCAGTCTCAGCAGATTCATTTGGGCCAGATGCCTGAAATGCTCAAACACCAGTCCAGTGCGTGGCAAGTGCAGCGTGCATGGGCCTCACACTCTGTAGCCCAGGCCTTTGATGCGTTCAGCCTGCCTGGCAGGGTCCTCTTGCTCCTCGTCCTCGCCCCTCTGCATCAGCTGCGCCATGTCCTTCTGATCCAGGGACGGCTGCTTTGGTGCCCGGATGGTTTTGGGCTTGATGCCCAGGGCCTGCACGGCCATGACAGCTCATGTCTGGAGCACTGTGCCGCAGTGACTAAGAAGACCACTGTCCTCGCCCCTCTGCATCAGCTGCGCCATGTCCCTGTGGTCGAGAGACGGCTGCCTGCTGCCATGATGATCTTAGGCAGTGCCATGGTGGAGGCAGAATTGGTCATGCCACTCTTCTGCACTTTGAGCCCCTCAAGATGACCTGTGTTGATGTGTGTGACACAAGTCTTGTATACATCACTCCGGGACACATAGAGCAGGCCAGTGCACAGAAAGCACCTCGGCCATCAGGTCTTCTTCCCTCTGCTTCACAGCGAGCAGCTCTGCAGCCTCATTAGCATCCTGGTCCGCCTTCTCTCGTGTATACCAGTACACGTCCTTGCCTGCACAGCGCCTCAAAGCTTGGTTGCTGCTTGCGTTGATGGGTGGCCAACCCAGGCTGGAAAGAGCCCAAATCAGGTAGGTAGGATTGGCAGGACGAGGCTGGGATAGTGGCAGGATCCTCACCTTTTTGCCATCTCCCTTGCAGAGCGTTGACTGAATGTCCTACACAAGCAAAATCCCTGTTGAGAAAGGTTTCCCGAGGGCTGCAACGTCAGAGCCACGAGGCAGGACAGGGAGGCCAACTGCGCACCCAAGTAAAATTCTCTATCCTTGTCTGCCTTCACGTTCTCCCAGTTGAACTGGTCACGGCCTCCCCTGCTGCCTCCTCTTGGAGGGCCATTGTACAGGGACATGCTGTGACTGTTCGAGAACTACCGGTCCTAACAAAGTCCTTGTAAGGACTTCCCACAATGTCCAACTGGTAACAGCACACAAGCCAGGTCCTCAGAAAAGCTGTGTGTCCGAGCCAGTACAGAAGTTTCGCTGTAAGGTGCCTCGCTCTTGTCGCGTCTGCTATGGGAGACAGTAGCCGAGTACACGATATGATAGACTCAGGCCTCTGGTGTTCAGCTGAAATGAAATTGGAACCTGATGTGGGAGCAAGTGGCTGCCAGCGCAGCAATGACGCACATGCTCATGGCATGCACAGCATGTGATGGTGGAACTGCGTTGTCCATCTCCTTCCGACAGGGCCATTGCTTTGGCTAGAAGAGACTTGCAGAGCGCATCATCGGACCAGCTACCTGCCTGGGGGCAGACCCTGCATCACAAGGCAGGGGCTCATCCTGAATGGCATGTCCACCAAACATGCTGAACTTGAGGTAGACTAAGTCATATGGACTGTAACAGTACTTGGAGAATGCTGCGAACCGGCGTCTTGATCAGCCTGCTGGCAGGCCCTGCGATTGCCAAGCACGCTTACGTCTTTGACGAGCTGGCATGGACTAAACAGAGCTGGTCAGACATGAAGCTGCGGTTCCCAATAGAGACCGTCCTAGACGAGGATGCGTTCGGCTCGTACGAGCATCTCAGCAGCAAAGGCACCCATAGTAAGGCCTCGTTCCAGCAGGCTCTTGAGGAAGGAATGTCCCAAAGCAGGTGGGCCTTCACATGAATAGTCTTGCAGATGCCCGTCACAGAACATCTCACTGCTATCACAGAGGCACTGCTTCTCTCTGTAGTAGCTCTATACACCTGTGTTGCCATGCAGCCTCAGCCCGGCCCTCCAGGCATCCATAATAGATGAGGCAGCACTGGCGATGGTCAGCAGTCTGGTCGCCTGCAAGGTGCTCAGCATTCCTCTACATTCCATGACCCCTATGGCCTGTCCTTACATGTGAACTCTCTTGCCCATCATGTGATGGAATGTCTTTCTTGACTGGCATGTAGCAAAGACCATGTGCGGTTCATGCCATGTCAGAGCTGTTCTGGTATCAAGGTCAAAGTGTGCCATGAAGGTCTGTCATGAGCTGCTGGCGAAGTCGTGGGAGCAGGCGCAGAGCTTTGTGCACAGCGGCTACGGCATCCCGACCAAGCAGCACATGCTGCGCATGCTGAGGCACTCCTGCGAGTTCCAGGCACGTCCCTTAGCTCAGAGCCTGCCCATGGTGTCTATGACATGCCTTCTCCTGCAGCCCCGAGTGTGGCAATAGAGGCCCCCTCTGGCCATCGGACCAGCAGTGTGAATCATGGAATAGGCCTCGAATGGCCATGTGATCAGCAGGAGCCCATGAACACTGGTCTGGCCTGACCATCGAGTGTTGTATCTCCCATAGGCATCATACTCACAGTTGCCTTGTCACTACATGCGCCTCAGATCAGTGCTGTGTGCCTCAGAGCTCAATAGGGCTACACCTAGTTTCTTTCAGAGCAACACTGTGAGAAGGTGCGCTCTCTACAGGTTGCAAAGAACATGGCACAGCAGTGGGCCATCTTCAAGGTGGGGACGGCTGACTTGGTCCCGGGGCAGTCAGATGCCTGGGCGTATGTGCTCAAGGGCAGGGCCTCCGCAGATGAGGCGCCCTCAGAGTTTGAGCAGCTCGCCATGCAGCGCAGCTGCTCTCTAGTGCTGGAGGTGAGTGCCGGCTGTCACTCCAGACTCCACAGCGCTACATGGCCCTTGCAAGGCTGCATGGTTGCAGTACAACCTGAGAGCTACGGTGCTGAGCAAGACAATGCTGCAAGCAGTAATGGCTCGCATGTGTGGAAGTTTGTCTGCCCAGCCTGGCTATTGTGCAGGGATGAGGCATTCTGTGTATCACGCACAACAGCTGCACAGCACATGCACAGAAGTGCTTGCATTATGCAGTGCTGTACGAGTGGTCAATTGTGTGCATGTCTGGCAGCCTGTCCCAGCTGGCTGCTGCATTCCATACGGCACATCCCAGTACCGGCACAGCAAGTCATGCCATCCAGTGCGCTGGCCGGGGACTAATGCAGTCTCTGTGCTGCAGGGACAGCAGGACGAAGGGGACGAGCACGCAGACCTGTTTGCTGCGCTCATGGTAACGAGCCTGCAGCTGTACGAGAAGGAGTGGGACGCAATTCGGGAGGAGGCGGGGCTGATGAGGGTGAATGGAGGGGGCTTCATCGCCCACCTGGGGAAGCCGGATGGGGCCACATGCAAGGACTACCACTCGGAGTGCTCGCACTGGGCTGACAAGGTCTGCCACCACTGCTCCATATAGCCTCAATGAGCCTCCTTGCGCTTGTACTCCTGGCACCACTCTTCTGACCTCCAAATCTCTCACTCGATTTCCTCATGACACCTGACCATGACAGCCAGAGCAGCCACATATCCAAAACCACTTCCCTGCCCTCCTGAGACAACCAATAAAACTGTTGCAGATCCTCAAGGCGGATGTAGTGCAAGGCAAGGGCGCCTGTCTCAGAGTATGCTGGGCTGCTACTAGCAAGCTGTGTCACCCTGGGGTGGCTGCGCAGGGGGAGTGCTGGAAGAACCCTGACTACATGGTGGGCGACGAGCAACAGCGGCCTGCAAGGGGTTACTGCCGCCTGAGCTGCGGGACATGCCTGCCGATTGATGGCATGCCAGGTGTGTTACACCTTGCATATGGTAGCTGAACTGCTCCTCTGTAGCACTATAGTGGTCGACTCTAGCATGCCCGGGTGTTACGCCCTGCATGTGACACCTGAGACGCTCCTCTGTAGTGCTGCAATGACTGACTCTAGCCCTGTGTCGTCTGCGCTGGCACGCTACATCATATAGTGCCATGCTGCTGCACTGTTGCCCAACTGAGATAGATGTGCTCCTGATGCTTGGGTCGTCAGGCTATAGGGTGGACTGGGAAGTGCCTGGCCAACAGCCTTGACAGCATGGCTGCATCGGGCGGTCCTGCTGCAGCATCCAGCGCATGTCAGTGCGAGAAGGGAGGGCATACGTCAGTACAGCACCATGCAGGCCATTTGGTCACTGCTCTGTGTCTCAGCGGATGAAGCTGTCATTTGGTGTGCAGACATGCCTGAGGAGGTGGCCCTGAAGGTGGAGGCCGTCGGCAAGGCAAGGCTTCAGGAGATGTCGCAAGCCTTGTGCCTGAACACAGAGGTACACTCGTTGCCACTATGATTGCCTTCTCCTTCTCTACCCTTGCACGCCTACATGAGTCCCGAATCTTGGGTGGCAAAGATTTTGGCAACTACATCGAGTTGCCAAAGTTGAGTGGGGAATGACCACATAGATAGTTGCTGTCTTCAATGTGAAGCTGATGCCTTTCACCTGCCTCATAGCACCCCTTCAAAGGAGCCCAAGTAAATGGAGATGGACGATTTGTCATTGCCACTTCTTTGCAGGCATGCAAGGGGATTTCCGGGGACGCCTACCGAGCCATGTCCAGCGCAGAAGCCTCGGCCGGGCAGGTTGCCGGGCAGCCGCCGGCCCCAGCCGCCCCTGCACTGGAGCAGGGCGGAGTGGAGGAAGACAACGCTAAATCAGCGAGGTATGGCTCCACCATAAAGTGCTTGCTGCGTAGAGTCCTGCATAGGAGAGGCAGGATGGCAACAAATCTGGAGATGCATGGTCCCTTTCAGTATGGGTGCTGCGTAGGGGACCCACTGTTGAGATGCCTCATGCAGCAATGCAGGTTGTCATACTGGATCATCTGGGAAAGCACGTACATAGGTAGCTGTCCAAGCCATTGCTGTGTGTAGCACAGGCGAGAGAGGTTTCAAGGTCTCTTGGAGACCACGCAACGACTAAGTCTGCAAGTAACACGCATGCTGCTTGGGCAGCATCACCCACATGGCTTGCTGTCTGAGCACTACTCAAGACATATAGTGTGACCTGCAGGAAGCTGGTGCAGGCATTTCCAAGGCCGGCGGCAAACGGGCAGGAGAAGCCTCTGCCTCGGCAGCTTGTGCAGGATGCAGGTACATGGCATGGCATGCGTTACCTACAACCTTGCGCCTGATGTCTCTTGTTCATATGCTGCAGTCTGCAGGGCTGTGCACACACCTGCTTGACAGTTCCTAAGTCTTTGCCTGATTAGGCAGAGTGCATGCCTTGTATTCCCTGATGCACGATGGTTCCTCAGTCAGGCCTGACACAGGACTGAGGAGTGACACCTTAGGGCGGGACTCTGTGTACAGCCTGCAGGGCTGGTCCAACAACCTTTTGCCAACTGCGGGGAAATCAACTTGGCTGAATCCAGAATAGACCAGCTGACTTTGCATCGCATGACAGGTGTGATGCATGCAGGACTTGGGAGGGAGGAGGTGCAAGGTACCGTGCAGCTACAGCAGCCTGCAGGGCTGGTGCAACACCCTTCTGCCAACTGCTGGCATTCCACTTGGCTGAAGCCAAAATAGACCAGCTGACTTTGCATCGCATGACAGGTGTGATGCATGCAGGTCTTGGGAGGTCAGAGCTGGTCCAGAGCTGCTTCTACAGCCTGCAGGGCTGGTGCAACACCCTTTTGCCAACTGCTGGCATTCCACTTGGCTGAAGCCAAAATAGACCAGCTCACTTTGCATCGCATGACAGGTGTGATGCATGCAGGTCTTGGGAGGTCGGAGCTGGTCCAGAGCTGCTTCTACAGCCTGCAGGGGTGGTGGAGCTACGAGCTGTGCCCTGGCCGCCAGCTGCGCCAGTTCCACCTGGAGGAGGGCAATCGCCCCAACCCTGTCATCAATATGGGCCGCTACGACAGCCAGGCATGCCCCTCAGACCATACAATTTAGAGGCTACAGAGCACGTAGGTGTTTGTGAGAGTGCCTAGGTGTCCACCATGTGGGGCATGCCTGACTATCAGGGAGTGGCCCACAGAGGTTTCTGTTGATTGATGTCCCGCAGAATGCCCCGTGCAGCCTCAGGTGCAGACTCCGGTGTGAGGGCGTCACAGGCTTGGCAGTTCTGTAAAGTTCATAGTCACAGGTGCAGTACATGCGCTGTGAGGGCATTAGAATTCTATGGCATTGTGAGCATGCTTAGATGAGGCATAAGGCAAACATCTTACTACGTCCTGGCCACTTCCAGTGCTCCCCAACATCCTTCGCCATTCATTGGCCAGCGGTTGAGGGACTGCGTAAGATGCACTGGGGATTGGATGGGCCTGTGTCAAGCCTTCAGGGCCAAGGGCGATCCTGCCGTGCCTCTGCAGGCGTCAGAGGAGGGTCGGGAAGGGGAGGACAGTGATGCAGAGCTGCCGCCAGAGCAGCTGCTGCCGGGGATGCAGCACCTGAGCGTAGCCTTTAAAGAGACGATGTACACTGGGGGAGACGAGTGTGAGGGGCCGCAAGGGAAGATAGAGCGGCAGGCTCAGGTGAGACCTATTGTGTTGCCTGTGCACAGTACATGCTGCGCAAGAGCGAGACTCGCGGACATGATGTCACACCGCATGTGCAGTCTGACCGATGACCTTACTCCGTATGAAGGCCATAGGGATTTTTCAGATCACTGGGAAGAAGCCCTTTGGCCTCAGGATTATGGATTCAGGCTATACAGCCTACCAGTGGTAGTACCATCAACTCACATGCAACGTATATGGGTGTGCTGCAGGTGCGGCTGGCATGCTCACCGGACAAGGACACCTACCTGATCATTCAGGAGCCGGAGACCTGCAGATATATCAGCGTCTTGTACCATCCAGCAGTGTGTCTGGTGAAAGGGATGGAGTGGAGGGTCAGCACAGGCCACGAGGAGTACTCTGACAATGAGATGTACTACCTGGGCCAGGACTACCATGAAGATTTGTAATGTGTGTAAAGCAATTCAATCACAGTGTAAGGTAAATTCTGAGCACAGAGAGCACCAGCAGCTGAAGTATGACCGTTTTGCATAGGACTGATTTTCCACGCCAGCTGGGAATTTCTCTGTCATCAGTCGCATGTGATTTTGCATAAGGTGAGAAGCGCAAGAGCTCTATAGCTACCACTACATATACTGGGCTCTCAGTGGTCGTCACTCCTCACACCCGTCTTCACACAAGGACCATTCATTGACACTCTTCGCAGCATTAAGGAAGCTGTCACACTGTCACTCTGAGCCCTCGTCCATCCCTTGTGAGCCCTTCTGCAGCCTCTTCTCAAATTTGCGCCGAGCCTTCTGCTGCTTTCGCATCTGCGGGTCTGCCTTGGGCTTGGGGGCCTCTGGAGCTGGAGGGAGAGTGGCATTCAGGTGATGGGCAATGGCAGCAACTGGGTCTTCCTGGAACTGGGGATGTGACAACACCTGCATGACGCCACGCCAAGGTCAAAGCTTCGGCTCCTGGATCTGTCCGTGCAAGGCAGAGGGTGGCGGCCATGCTGCAGGAAGCTTCAGGATCATACACAGGGTCACAATCAAGCCTTTGCAGTACTACAGCCATATCCTAGACACGCACTGCTCATCAGTAGCCGCCAGGACTTCTGCGAGATGCTGATGCTGCCAATACACAGACCCCCAGCATGTCATTGAAATTGCCTCATATTCAGTCTGCATCAATTGTGGAGTGATTTTGTGCAGGCCCACCTGCTGCAACCGTTTGGACTCATGCTCAACCAACCGCAATCTTTTCCTGGTGCCGCCGACGCCAAGTCCCTTCAACCTCTTTGGGCTTCTAAGGGCTGCTTTACCTTCATCCTGCAGCGCCAGAACTGACATGCCTTGGATGTCCCCTTCTCAAGTTGGATGTCAAGTCTGATGGGTGCAGTCCTCTGCGGTTCACATGAGCGCATGTTTATGATGGGCATGACTGGGCAGAAGGGCGACGTAGCTACAGAGGCATCGATGGGGCACATGCAGAAAAACGCCAGCTTTCGAGAATGAGGGAGCAGAGCTCACAAGCTGGGCTGCTTCACGCAGAGAGTCTGCAAGCTGTGAGAGGTCTCCCAGGCGCTTGCCCACTCTGTCCTTCTTTCGCTTCTTCTTGAGGACTCCCTGAACTGCCAAGCTCGCCTGGCGCTTGCTGGAGGCCACATTTTCCAGGAACTGCACGCGCTTTGTGACCTTCTTCTGCAGGCGCTGCGCTATATGCGGATCTCTTCCTTCACTCTCCCTCTGCTTGGCTGCCACATCCTGCAACCACAGGCACCTCAGGATGCCTTCAAAGGTTGCACAAGACGTTTCTCCTTGGCAGTGAGGGATGTCAGGCCAGTATGGAGGTGGTGTGAGGAGGTACACACCTTGGCTCTCCGCTCAGCCTTCTGCCGGAGCTTTGCCACCCCTGCTTTGGCCTTCACCATTTGCTGAAGCTACCCACACTTCACTTCGGGCACTGTAACGAGATAGTCAGCTCGACGAAAGGCAGAGCCTGCAACACTCCTGCAGCAGTATTGCTCCACAATACTGTGGGAGGCAGCTCGAACCAAAGCAGCCACTCCAAACGGTTTAAAAGACAGATGCTACAGCGTCGGGCCTTGTGATGACCGTGCTATGCAGACACGCTCTTATCTCAATCAATGTTCTGACAACACTCCACCAAGCGTTCAGGCTAATGACCAGAAGACGTCGGACATTCAGCGACGTCTTCAACCCAGCACTTCGCAGCTGCCCAAAAGCCCAGAGCTGCCCGACAAGGCTGCTCAGCCGCGGTTCGACAGTCGAGTGACCGCTCTATGATATATAGATCGCATTGGCTGAGGATTCCATTACATCAGCAGGCCAACGTCTGCGGGGGGGTGAGATGCATTACAGTCTGCTTTTCATGAGCCATCAGTGGCTGACAACGTTTTGTCAAACAAGTCTAGTGGTGATTGCAACACATCCTGTGCCCTATAGCCTGAGGCCTTATGCGCTCCGGTCTCAACTGTTCGGGAAGGATGCTTTTCTGTGTCCACTGCCCAGGCAATGACAGTGATGTTCGCACACAGCTCAATAAACTTCACAAGCTTGTCGCTGTTAAAGAGGATGAAACTTGCGACCTGCTCTCTCATTGTACAAGTTACAGCACAGCAAGACTGTATCGCCGTCCAACAGCCATTCCAGTCACCAGACAGCTGACTGGGGGAGACTGTCCCAGCAAGCCAACCCCGAATGATGCGTGCTTTTGGCGTTCTGTCATCTGAGGCGCTGCACAAAGGCTGACAGTCGCCGCAGCTCCTCCATGCGCGCCCGGACCGCCTCCTTTAGCGCGGCCTCCCGCTCCTCTGCGCTTTGCCCGCTGGCGTCCTCTGACTCGAGTGCTGGCGGCATGCCCGCACCTGCCCCCACTCTGCTGCTTGCCGCGCACTGCAAGCGTATCCAAATGATGTCAGCAAATCAGGGCTCTGGTCTGTGCTTGACACTTGTCACATGACACACACAGGCTCCCATGTCCCCGCTCTGTAATCCACCCTGCAGCCTGCTGTTGGGCTTGCGACCAGACATTTGATATTGCCAGATTGTGATTGTGTTGTCCAACAGGAGATTCATCTCCCAGTCATTAAGGCAGAGAATGTGAGCCCCTGCAGGAATCTTGAAATTCTGGCAAGAAACGTCCGGGCACCACCTTGGTCATGATGAAGCCACCCTCCCGCTCATACACGCGCTTGTTCTCAACGACGCGCTTCGTTGACGTGACGCTGCCCACAAGGCGCGCCTGCACCAGCGCCTCCAGCCGGGCAGCCCCCTCCCCGCTCTGCATCTCTGGCTGGCTGCTCAGCAGCGCCTCCCACAGCTTCCGCACCTGCAGACAATATCAGGCGTTCAGTCACAAGCTCTCTTCTTACCAGGCTTGCTGGCAGCTAGTCAGCACATGCTATGGCATAGCTGGCAGCGCCCTTCCCGCTGTGCATCTCCGGCCCACTGCTCAGCAGCGCCTCCCACAGCTTCCTCACCTGCGGATGGTCTCACTTGTCAGTCACAAGCTCTCTTCTTACCAGCCCGCTATGCAGCGCTCAAATAGTCGGTGCGCATGCATTAGCACATTCAGTCATGTCGTGCCTCCCCGGTCTGCATCTCTGGCCGGCTGCTCAGTAGCACTTCCCAGAGCTTCCGCACCTGAAGGCAGCAACAAATATTCCTAGACATCTCTATGGGCATGCACACCCTCAAATAAGGCAATGTGCAGCAATTAAACCGTAAGGGTATTAAATGGGGTGATGTGCCAGTGCATGCAGGGCTTGCCTATGAATGATAGGCCGAACCTGCTGCTTGCTGACTCTGAGCTCTCTCTGAGCTCGCTGGGTGTAGGGCAATGACAAAGCTATGCTGTGAGTGTCCTCGCCACCGCCATGCCCATTCTGCTCAGGCACCTGCATGCAGCGCGTCTTTGAAGTTACTCACTACAACCTTTTCCCTGTCTTTGTGGATGGTGTGAGCGCCAAAACTGAGAGTTCTCAAATTGTTTTCCTGCACTGTCATCATCAACGGGTGCTTTGCAGCCAGTGTGAGACGCTGGCGTGTGAGGGGTGTTATGGGGTTGGAGGACTCACCGGGGCATTGCCATTGGCGGCTGCACAGGAGTGAGCGCAAGTGGCTGCTGCAGACCTGAGCCATTCCAGCCGGGCTGCTCGCTCCAGCTCCAGCTTCTCCCTGATGGACTGGATATTGTCCGTGGGATCCTCGTACTGCACAACGCCCTCAATGTCTGAAGTTAAGCAATGCAAGACGTGCACAAGCCCAGGCAGAATTTATGAACCTTCCAGAAGCTGCATAAGCCACCTGGTATACATATATGCAAAGCTCTTCTTCCCTCAGCCCTATGGAAGCGGAAACTTTGTATGCCAATCTGCTCAAGTCAAGCAAGACGTCTGCAATGATTGCTGGTATATCCTTGAGCGGTGCAGCATTCAAATCTCACAACACAGCAGAGCAGATCAGGCCAGTGTGTGTAAAAAGCATGCGGGCGCGCACAGTGACATCCGGGGCGTTTTGGGTGTCCGCCAGCGCATAGACGCTCTGCAGCAGGGCGCGCCCAAAGCCCTGGCGCTGGAAGGGCGGCAGCACCAGAATCTGGGCCACGCGCATGCGCTTGCGGTCCGGGTAGCTGAAGATGTTGTACACCGTGACGAAGCCCCTCTGCAGGCCACGGGCAGCTCTCAGGGGTCAAGACTATCAAGACAGTGTGGCTGGGGCACCTGCATGCATCTGGTTCAGTTGAGATGCAGACTGTGGCAGAAGCCCTCTGCGGGTAATGCACAGACTAACAGTATGACACTTGAGCAGGAGAGCATCATGCCAAGGTCATGTACATGGGGTGCTAGCTACCAAGGAGCTTTGCTTGCAATAAGGCTATCACGAGGCAGTCTGGCAACATCTGTACTTTTCCGCCCCTTCCACTTTGCAGACAGGTCAAGGCCCTGCTCTGAGGGGTCAAGGGCTCCCCAAAACAGAAATCACAAGCTTGGTGCAGAAGGCATAGCAGCAGAGGACATGGAGAAAGAGCTCGATTGGGCACCGCATTCAACCAGAGCCAAGAAAGCCAGTCAGAGGCAGAATTTTACAGCTGGTGCTGTTTTAACAGCTGAATGCATGTGATCAGCACTAGCTGGTCTGCCTCCAGTTGCTGATAGTCTGCCTCCAGCTGGCTCACGCCAATCCACAGCTGCCAGCGCTGTCCCGTCGTACTCAACCCGTAGTGACACTCAACAACACAGTTGCATGAGGAGGAAAGCCCAAACCATACCACTGTGATGGCCTCCCCCTTGGTGTGCACCGCCAGCAGCATGTCCCACTCCGGGTCGCTGCTGTCTATGAGCCTCGCGCCGTCGATGAAGAACAGCAGCAGCGGCTGCATGCGCGCGTGCAGTGCCTGCACAGGCTCTACAGCTGCGTCACCTCTGAAGTCAGTGTGCAGCGCTGCCAGGAAGGCAGGAGACAACCTCGTGTGAGGGTGGTGTCACATGCAATGCTGTATGGCAGAGGGTTATGAGATGGTTCCTTGAGTCTGCAGTGCACTTTGAACATGAGAGAATGGCTTATGAAGAGAGACCCGCACCCGGATGCTCGCGTGGGCAGACGCTAGATTGACATGGTATACTGCCATGGTGCTGCCATCAGGGTGGTCTGTAAGATTCAATACCGGGCCCAGACTTTCAAGGCTGGGCTGCTCCACTTCTCTTAGCTTGGCCAGGAACTCTGCCTTGCTGCTCTCCAGCCCCTCTGCAAAGCTTTCTGAGAAGGCTTTCTGGATGTCCGTGGCTTCCGGGTGCTGAGCGCTGTGTTTGATGTCCAGAAAGGTCACGTACGTCCTCTGATCGATCCACAGATCTACTGAGAGATCTGAGTAGCCCTTTATCATCTGCAGGTGAAGCCAATTGTGAGAAACCGCACATATGCATCCTGCTTGACAGGGACCTGCTATATGCCCGCTCTCGAGCCAAGAATTTCACAGCTTGAATAACCTGCAAGAACGTGTGCTATGCTGCGGGCTTGCCTCGTCTTCGCCGAAGAATTGGTGAGCCATCTCAGGCGCGAAGGATGCCTCCTCCGTGAGATCTGATGCGTTGCTGCCTGGATCCAAGAGACGGAACTTTATCACCTCATTTGCGTCGACCTCCGCTTGGCAGCTGACATCTAGCTTCTTCCTCTTTGCAAAAGGTTCGTCAGCCATGCTGATATATGAATCGGAGTAGAAGACCTTCGATGAGTCAAACAATATGCATGACTCACAGGAGCTTGACACAATGCATAATGTAAATCAGTGCACTTGCAGCCATCGAAAGGAGCTGTGGTGAATGATCATGTGCCACCCAGTGCGAAGCACGTGGCCAGATTTGGCCAAGCAATCCCAGTCACAACACAGAAGGACCGCTTTCGCAAGTACAGACAAGCTACGCATATCTATCCCGGCTTGCTGATAGCTGCATCCAAGCCCGAATCTTCCAGCGGGGAACCCAGGCGATCAGTGCACTTGCATAAGCTACTTATGGAAACCCGTTGACTGTGGCTTGGGGTGTCTCCTTATCAAATTTTTAGAAAGCTATCGACGAGGGAAAGTGCCAATGTATGCCTGACCAGTTCTAGGGAGGAGTGCAGCAGCGTCCTCGTCATGTGCTGCAGTATATAACACAATGACAGGCTAAGCCACAGCCCTTGCAATGGCAGAAAGCGAACGCAGGGAGCTCGTGCAGCGCCTGCTTGCAGAACGAAAGGTAAACTTATGTACTCACAGAAACAGTACTCCATTAGCATCGTTTACTACAATCATCAGCCCTGCAGCCCTCCCTGGACATGATTGAAGGCTGTCCCAATCTCTGTATCCAACATGCATTCAGAGCCGACATAAGCATGCAAAAGCCTATGCAGGCCAAGAGACGGACAGCAACGCCATCACCTGGCAGCTCAGACTCGAGAGCGGAGCGATACCAGCGCATACAGAAGCTTCTTGGAGAGCGCCGCGCCAAGCTTGAGCTTGAAGGTGGTGCTGTGAACACCTTCAACGACTTGATCCACCACAGTCTATGGTCATGCGAGAGGCCATGTCTGCAGCACCTTGTGCAATGCTGCATGCTCTGCCCTTGCAATGCAGAGCCCAGCTGGTTTGCGGACGCCATGTCATGATTGCGTCTTCTGATACACATCTCATTTTGGAAATGACTGTGTCCCTGCAGAGAGTGAGGACGAGAGCCAAAATGGGCTGCTGTCCCCCGGCAGCACCGCTGGCTTTGCGTCAGAGGGATGGCGCAACGCTGCGCAGTCTGAGGGCTGGGGCGGATCCTGGACACCTCTCGACTCCACCCCAGGAGGCCCGCGCCTGGAGTACTCCCTTGATGACCCTGCTCACCTCGTGCCCAGCCAGCGCTCAGGCGCCATACGCAGATACCGGAGCAATGTTGATGATTTGGCGGACGCGCGGCAACGATCCACTACACCTGAGTGTCAACATGGTAAGCATGCGTCTCCATGTGACTTGGAGCTTGCCTGAGTAAGTCAGCCTCTCGTTGTTGTGATGTGCCATCTCCAGCTGGAGGAAGCTTCGTGTGGTGCCATGTGTTGATCCAGGCCATGGATCAGCAAGTGAGTGGCCCTGTGCTGTGCTGGAAAGTACTCACGGAAAAGGAGAAGGGCTGGGAAGGATGGTGTATTGAGAGCGGCCCCGTCAGGCAACTCCCAGCATTCAGAAAAGCTTGCCTTGTTGAGCAGGATTGCATGAGGCTGCTGAGAACTTGTGTCTGACACAGGAGAGAGGGTCAGTGGCAGGCTGACAGGCTTGGCAGGGCCAATGCTGACCCCCCAGTCCACAGCGTCAGAGGAGCTGATAGCCGCACATGGCACCAGCGCCTGCAGGCAGCTTGAGTGGGACGCTGGTGCGACGCCCTACCGGAGCGACAGCGCCTCCAGCACCCAGCCCCGCCCCTCAAGGGCCAGCCGGGCAGGCCCGGGCAGCCGGGCAGACATGGGCAGCCACAGTAACAGCGGCAGTGGCGCTGCTGTGCCGGAGCCTGCCTTGGAGCAGGGACCACTGCATGAGAGCAAGGGGAACGGCACCAGGCTCCCGGCAGCTGAGAGAGGGGTCCAGAGCCGGGGCGAACAGGCTTCACGGCAGGTCTCAGAGCAGCTGGCACCTCCGCAGAGAGATGACCCCACTCTAGACGAGAAGAGCCAGCATGAGCTGGACATGTCAGAGCTCGATGCAAAGGATCAGGACTCCTCACACAACTCAGTGGGAGGGAGTGCATGCCTCAGCGAGAAGAACCTGCCTGAGAAGGGCAGACTGCTGAAGCAGAAGCTCTTCGAGGCACTGAGAGGCGCCCCGGAAGGCCCCATAGAACTGGACCCTGCCATGCTGTACAGCCCAGCCTCCAGCTTGCAGCCTCCCTCCAGCCGCTCTGGGACGCCTGAACAGGGGCACTCCGCAGATGGGTCAGCAGCACACAGCGCGTCTCAGGAGCGCCGGAGTGCCACAGTGCCCAGGTGAGATGCTCCCAAATGCCAGATGACATCATCTCCATCTGAACAGGCGGTCCCCATCATGACAGCGGGGGCTGCTATGCAGCGCAGACGTGTCTTGTACTCTGCCATCATCCCTGCGAGTAGACCAAGTGCACAGCATGACTGGAGAGGCTACATCCAGGAAGGAGGTCGGGCTCTCACCCTGGGATGGGAGTCTTGGCACGGGCTCTCTGTGTGAGACTGCGAGCAAAATGCTGTGTGTATCACTGCGTGCTGAGAGGTCCTGTGCTGTACGCAGGCAGTTCAGGCTGAGCAGCGCTCGCTCCAGCAACTCGCGCGCTGCGCTAGCGGAGCGCATCCTGGCCGAGCGCCGGAGGGAGGCGCCCTTCCGGCCGCGCACGAATGCGCCCTCGGCCGGCCGGGGCAGCGATGCGTCGGCTTCCGGGACGCTGGAGGGCGAGGCGCGCATCGCCAGGCTGGCGCAGCCGCGCACTCAGCTCTGGGAGAGATGTGAGGAACACCTCTGCTGCTCACAAGGCAAATGAAGCAGTGCGGCGAGCTACGAATGCACTGCAAGGACAGCAGTAGGATGGAAGTAACGATTTCAAGGAGTGTATCCATGCAAATCTGCTGAAGCCTTCAGCTGGCACAATGGCTAGGATTGCAGCGCTCCAGCATTCCGCCCGTGCTTGCCATTTCTGAAAAATTCGTGCTTGCGGCTGCAGGTGCGCAGAAGAAGCAGCAGGAGCTGTATGGCGATCTGGCAGAGTGCTCCTTTGCGCCCAGAACAGGCCGCGGGCCAGTGTCAGGGTCCCGGGCAGCCGCCGCAAACCTGCCGGCCCCTGTCAGGCTGTACGCCAATCACAGCTCCAAATACAAGCAGGTCAGGCTTTGCAGCACAGCGCATCCCAAGCCTCATCTTGTCCATGAGACTGCGCAGATGATTGGACAGCAATCTCCTAGTCATGCAGGCGCAGAGCAACCCAGTGTCCTGTCAGCATGTCTCGTATGTAGACGGCAAAATATGATTGACGGTCCACTGGACAGATCAGTAGATCAGGGCTCCGCCTATGCGTGGCGCTGATAACTCTTGCAGCGTGCGCTGTGCTGCTCAGTGTGACGATTGTCCGCGGCCTGCTTTGCAGTGGGACCGCCTGAAGGCTGAGCAGGAGAAAGAGGAGTTGCAGCAGTGCACTTTCGTGCCTACAGTCAACGACAGCAAGGACGCTCACACACCCCTGCACCACCGGCTGGAGGAGCTGCAGAGACAGCGCAGGTGCTTGCACACATGCACCTGTGCCCTCACACTCAGCAGGAGCACTGTCTGAAGCAACCAGCACTGTCAAAGCTCCCCTGGCTGGAGATCATGGTACTTCATGGTACTGCATGTCGCTGCATGGGCATGGGCAACCCTGGATTGCCCACATACTCTGGCAACTAGGCATCAGGCTAAAATTGCAGGAGCAACTCCTGTTAGGCTCGATTTGGCCTTTGGCCCACATTTGCTGGGATGCCTCATCAGTTAGCTCTCACCAAAGGGAGTACTGATGCCATCTCTTGTGCAGGGAGCGCCTGGCGAAGCTACAGGCAGCAGCGCGGCCTGCGGAGGGACACGAGACTTTCTCGCCAGCTGTCAACGAGAGGTCCATGCGCATGGCGCTGACCAAGCAGATCCGGGAGCTGCACGACGAGGTCCCTGCGTACCAGCGCCTGGGCGCCCTGCACCGCCAGGCGCCCAAGCACGACTGCGGTGAGATGCAATGTGCTTCATTTTGCCTGTACTTTATACGGCTTCAGGATGACCAATTTCCCCATATATCCATCAGCAGAGTGCTTCAGACTGTGATGACTTGTCAGGAAGAATCCTCAAGTATAACGACTAACATGCCACTTCACCTTGACGCCATGCCATGGTAGGCTGATCCCCTCAGTACAGGAGCCTGAAGCTGAGCTCTCCGTTGACTGATGTTCCGGGGCAAAGGAATACCTGCGTCACAGAAGATGCATGCCTTGAAGCAGCGCTGCATGCTGCAGGCGTCAATGAAGACATGATCTTTGCGCCGGTCATCAACGCCAGCAGCGCGCGGCTGCTGGAGGACAGCGCGCAGATGCCCGGCAGCTTCCTGCATCGCCAGCGCTTCTTCCACGACCTCAAGCAGCAGCGCATGCGCATGCTGCAGGCCGAGGTGCGCCCAGTTGCCGCTCCTACACCCCTCTTGGAGCAGGGATCCGGTTTACTTAGCCCATTTGAGCGATGCAGACCTTGCCCTGCAGTCCTGAGCACTGCCGGTGGGTACAGCTCAAGCTAGCTATCATTATCTTGCCTGTTGTGAAGCAGGACCTTCTAAGAGGGCAGCATGCTCAGCGTTGCAGCATTTGTGTGCAGGATGGGTCTGAGTGTACCTTCAGCCCGAAGACTGAGGAGCACTCGCGAGCCATTCTGGCAGCCTCCACAAACTCTGACCGGCTGCAGCAGAGCTCTTCAGATCAGGTAAGCAAATGTCTCATCACCTGCCCTCCCTTCAGCAGCCATGCAGACTGGCAATAAGGCTACCGAGAGGGCCTGCACAGTCTGTTCCCAAAGCAACTGCTCTGTAGGAAGCACAGCTGCAACCATCGCAGTGCACCCTTTCTACATGCCCGATCGCTTGCATTGAGTCCCCTGGAAGTCTTTCAGGTTTATGTTGGAGGCATAGGGTCGGCTAAGAGGTTGACGCGGCTGTGCAGATTGCGCGGCTTGCGGTGGCAGACAAGGAGAGGGTTGAAGGGGCGCGTGCCGCAGCGGCGCATGCCTACTACTCCCAGTTCACCTTCGAGCCCGCCATTAATCCCAAGTCCAAGCAGCTCATACGAGTGAGTCTGACTGAAGCCCCGGACTGTGTTCACTCTGTAATGTCTCTGAGAACACATCGACAGGTTTTTCTGCGTGATCAGCCTTGTAGGCCGGCGTGCTCATCCACGGATACTTCACTGGCAAGATAGGTGCAAAGTAGGCTCGTTCAATTGGCAAGCAATGATGCGCTACCCAGTGCATAGCACACTTGCAGGAGGACCAGCTTGCTGAACTGGCACGAAAAAATCTCAGACAAATTTGTGAGAGTATAGGCTTGCTCAGCAAGAGACAATCTTCATACACACCTGCAGGAGGACAGACTTGCTGAGCTGGCGAGCGACAGCACGAGGCGGGAGCGCCTGGATGCCGCTGCAGCAGAAGTTGAGCGGGAGCGCGAGCGGGAGTGCACCTTCCAGCCGGTGCTCAACAGGGAGGCGCAGAGCCTCTGTGACCAGGAGAATCAGAGCCCTGCTGCTGAGGTATGCTACAGCCTACATTTGGATATGCCCATGCACAACGGTGCCAGCATGACTGTCCACCTGATCGTGTCTTTTGCCAGCATGTCTACATGATAGCTACTAGGACAGTTGACAGCGCCTCGCCCGGGCATCCTGGAGGTCAAGCGCTTGCGCATGATACAAGACCAATGGGCTCCACAAGAAATTCCACAGTAGGGCCAGTGTGAATGCTGTGGTCGTGACCATCATACAGCGCAGGGTACATGTCATGTTACATGGTCAAGGGCCTCCTGCCTCTGTAGCATGACTGAGGATCCTGTGATTGTTGCAGGACCAAGAGGGCAGGGCGCAGCGCTTGGCGGAGGCCAGGCGCCGGAAGAGAGCGGCTCTGGAGCAGCAGCGCAGAGACAGAGAGACTGAGGAGCTGGCAGAGTGCTCCTTTGCTCCTGCAAAGGCCCCCAAGCCACCGCTCATCCCCAGGGTACTTCCCCTTGCTCCCTGCCCTTGGACAGAACTTCTCCCAGAGGATCGTGAAGACTGGGTGTACTGAAAGGATGTGATGGCTCACCGCTGTGTTTGTGGCCTGCCACATTGGGTCTGGACTTCTGCAGGGGCAGCAAAGGTGCATGGCAAGGGGAAGAATCTGCATGACAAGCGGTACGCCACATGTGTTGGCTAGTGATGTGTCACTGTAGGTCATTGCTTGTGAACCTGGATCTCTGTGCAGGGAACAGTGAAGGTGCATGGCATGGAGCGGTACATGCGCAACAAGCAGCACGCCAGGCAGCTGGAGCAGGAGCAGCTGGAGAGAGAGCGGAAGGCGTTCATCCTGGAGCCAAAGAAGCACTTGGACGCCTGCACCATTCCAAAGGCCTTCGCCCTGCAGACCGAGCTGCGCGAGGTATGCATCCCGCCTGCAGACCCTCCCTGCCTCTGATCACGAGTACGCTTGGAGTGCATCATAGTAGCCTTTTGCAGTGGGTCTGAGAAATTCCCTGTGCAGCCTCTTTTGGGCAGCCGCCATGTCTCATGTTCATTCCTTCCATAAGCGCTGTGTCTGGTCTGAGCACACGCCTGGGGTGAGCTCCCCTGTGTTGTGGCTGTCAGCAGACGCGCTGGGTATGCAGCGGTTCATGGGTGAGATGTGACAGTGCTGTGCAGCTGGAGACTGCGCAGAGGCGGGCGCAGCTGCAGGCCAGGATTCTGGCCGACTCCATGAAGGAGTGCACCTTCCAGCCGCAGACCAACGAGGGCCCCAACCGCGAGCTGCTGCGCGCGATCATGCAGGAGGATGATGAGGACCCACTAGAGAGCATAGCATCCGCTAGCAGTGTGTGAAGCGCCCTAGTCTTCGATGATGATACAGACGCACTGGGCTGTTTCGCCGGTGTTACCACCCTGAGGGTACTCGGAGCAGATGGAGACGCTGTTTGTTGGTTGTTGTGAGGTCAGCTCTTTACCAACCTCATAGTATTGATGAGAGCCGGACAGTAGATTGCCACTCCTGAGCAGAGATTGTAAGGCTGCCAGCTCAGCACACTAGTGAGTAAGGTGCACAAGCTTAGAGGCGGACAACATCTTATATTTACAGATTTTCTGATGCCATCTCCGCGTTCGGGCCTGCCTAACCGAGGCTGCTTGCTGCTACTTCGGTGTGGAAAGTCTCTCCATGTGTTCCCCTTCCACCCTCCAGCTTCACAAAATCTTCCAGCTGATGACACGACATCTCGTCATCGTCTCACGACTGCTCATGTGAACGGAGCCTGCCCTCGTCAAGTCAGGCTGCGGCCAGCAAAGGCACGAGCACACTGTGCTTGCTTATTCTAGCGATGTGTTACTGTGAGCATCGACGATAGGACAGTGTTAAGTCTCGGCAGGTGGCCGCTCTATAGGCACCGGCTGACGCTTGTCTTTGTGAAGAAGGCCTGGCTTGCTGAGACTTGTTGCAGCTTCTGACATAGGGGGAGAACGTTGCTGGCTAGATGAGCGTCAGGGTGCCAGGTAAGAATTTTGCTGATGTATTTCTCCGACTACTGTGGATGCTACAAATATTTCCACCCGGCACCTGGCTCAAGCCGCGACATGAAGTCATGGCCGGAGACGAAGCCAGAGACATGGTTAGCAGACGCAAACGCTTTTGGCTGATCTACATCACCTGAGGAACGTTCAGCCTGCGTTACTTAGACTGGCCCAAGCATGTGTCCAAAATTGGTCTGGCATTTGCAGTACTTGGCGCTCTGGACCCTCACTGCTGGCATTGTCCCGGCATTTGGGGTCGGCATCAGTGGCATCGTAGCTCTGGTTGGCGACTTTCTGCCGTTCATGCCCTACAGGAGCCGATCATTCCTGCATGAGCCATGGACCATAGAAGATGTGGGCGCGCACTCTCTCATGCTTTCCCTGTGCTTCAGATACATGCAGTGATCTGTTGTGACTCCTGCACCTTTGTGGCAACCTGAATAATGGCGAGCATGGCAGTCATTACTGGTGCTCAAGAGCTGCTCTAGTCTGTTCTGTGTTGGTCAAACCCAGCCACTAGCTGACCATCTAAACTCCAGAGTCATGTATGCAGACCGTCTACCTGACACTGGCACTGGCTGGGTTGATACTGAGGCTATGGGCCTTGAAAATCTTTGCTCTGCATCAACTTGGGAAAATCAAGGACCATGTGTAAGAACCCTCTCTGCTGCATGTCATGGGTATATTTGTCTGATCTTGTTTATCATCCTACCCACAGGCTGTCCCACCAATGGCGTGCCAAGGCCAGAAAAATGATGTGTTGCACAGGCTCATGCAGACAGGACCCTATCGTCTCATCCGCCATTCAGGTGAGAGCGGGAACTTTGCTGACATTGCCTATGAGGATGCAAGTACATGACGCACCCTCCCTCCCAAGACATCAGATCAGATCAGATCAGATCATATATCACTTCTTCCAGCCACACCAGGCTGATCAGATTCTGACACCCCCGAAAAGGGGGAGGTCCATTCTAGTGAGACAGGCATTGACAAACTTTGCATCTCCAATCAGAACATCTTGCCACATGAATGCTTGCATGGTGCTCTGCAACAGCTCTGAAATGTCATGCAGCCCACATGGGAAGCATCGTCGGCATGTTTGGCTAAGCTGGGTTTGTGGGACTGCGCCCTCCAGGCCTGATCTGGACGCTGATCTTCGTGCTGCCTATGAGCTTCTACATGGTGGGTGATCGGACATTATTTGCATCTGTGTACCTTGACGAGCGCTGAAGCATCAGCATGCCTGCATGATGGATGACACGACGTATTTGGACAGCTGTGACTACACAGCAGTGGGTGCAGTGGTGTTGCTAACCTCCCTTGCCTTTCAAGCCACGTTGCAGCTCTCAAGCTGCAACTGCGCAGCCCTTGCTAGGCCAGCACAGCATGATGGGCTACAGACAGGCGGTGTATGTCCCACCTGTCAAGCTGTGCTTACTTGCTTGCAGGCAAGGATCATTCCACATGAGGAGGAAGTCCTGCACCAGCACTTTGGGCAGGAGTGGGAGCAGTACTGCAAGCGGACCTGGTGCCTGATTCCTGTGGTTTCACATGTCATGATCTTCTAGGAGTCAAGTATCAGCTGCTAGGGTCATTAGAGAAAGTCGCAGAGAAAGATTTCACAGGGGAGAAAGCCTGACCAGCAGGCTCAGAGGCGGTCCTCAGGGCCTGTCTGCTGTCTCATCTCCGCGCAATCCTGCTTGCTGCAAACCTACTGGGTTTGGTGAATTCATTGACAATCTTGGCCAAATCCTTCATCCCAGAGGCGGGCAGCAAATCATACCCAGAGACACCTTTTGCGTGCCGCCTCCCTGCAGGCTCATGGGTATCTTTTTGAGCACATCCTCTACACCACACTCTGAGAGCTCCCCCAGTAGGCCTAGCTGACTCTCAGAGAGGCCAGTGCCTGCATACCATGTAGTGCATAGGACTGGTTTGTCAGATCTGGATGTGGTCTAGTTTCTAGAGGGACTCTGCAGGAATGCTTTGTGGAAAACAGATCAGGGTGAGGCTGTGCCCCAATAAGCTTTGGTATGGGGTATGGGCTGCTTGAAGGTATCGGAAAGCTGGATTTTGCTCACTGAGGCAGGCAGAATGTTCAGCACAGTTTGTATGTGTATCAGCCAGAGTGTGTGTGGTAGGGTAAGTACTTTTCAGACATCAGGCATATGCCTCTAGATTCTGATGCCATCTCCTCGTTCTGGCCTGCCTGGCTGAGGCTGCTCGCTGCTACTTCGGTGTGGGATGTCTCTCCTTGTGTTGCCCTTCCACCTTCCAGCTTCACAAAATCTTCCAGCTGATGACAGGATATCTCGTCATCGTCTCACGACTGCTCATGTGAACGGAGCCTGCCCTTGTCACATGACGGTGGCGGCCAGCAGAGGCACGAGAACGCTGAATCTGCTCATCCTAATGCCATATCACTGGGGGTTCTGACCATTGACCAGTAGCCCAGTCTCGGCAGGTTGCCGTTCTACGAAACTTAGCTGACGCTTGTCTCTGTTAAGTCAACCTGGCCTGCTAGAACATCTGTCAAATTTTGACATAGGAGGAAAGGGTACGAACGAGATGAATTTCCTGTCAAAGAATGCAGTCGAGAAGTATCTTATGCTGATCTGGCTCCTGCAATGTGTGTCGCACCGTCCACCCTCAGGCAGGGCAGGACACAGAGGTGCTGTAAAGGTAAGCGTCCGCTACTGAATGCGTTGATAGAACAGGTCCTGAGCCCCTCAGCTTGCGTCTGTATGCCCTCACCTTACTTGGAGTCCAGCCGTCTGCCCAATTTGGTGTGGCATCTGCAGAATGTCGCTGCTGGGATCGTCACCTGTGGCTATGTCTGTGCATATGGACTCATCATTTGCATGATTGTGTCGGCTTATGATAAGTATGTGGCCCCAGACTACCTGGACCTCCCATGGAGCAAAGCAGATGTAGGCCTGCCTCCCATGCTGGTCCTCCCTGTGCTTTGGAGATGTGCAGTATCCTGCTCTGTCTCACTGATGTCACGCGTGAATGCCATGTCTGGTGCTCTGGAAGTGCTCTGGTCTGTATGTACCACATCATGGACAAGCAAAGCAATGGGACCGGTGAGACAGTCCCTGGCTCAGCAGGCATCATGAGTTGAGTGGTCATTGCGTGCAGCTCTGCTTCGTGGCACTGTCAGTATTCGGAGCCTGGCTGAGGATACTGGCTGGGTTGACCCTGTCCCACCAGTTCACCTGGGCCAGATTGGACTTACCGAGGACCATCAGTGAGGCCCTCTCTCTGCTGCATGGCATGGGCCACTCTCACCTGCACTTGTGTACCAGTCCCATTCTGTCTCAGCACTTGCCTGCCATGGCGCAGAAAGTGAGCGAGAATTGCTGTGCTGCACAGGCTTGTGGAGACTGGACTGTATCGCTATCTGAGGCACCCGGGTAAGACCGCAGGGACCTGCTGAGTGTCCATGAATTTGCATGTGCTGCTGTGCAATTTTCGGTGCACTCCTGAGACGTCAAGCAGCCAGTGTTTGTGTGCAGCACATGACCAAGCTTCTGAGAGGTGTGATGGCGCGTTATCCTGGATCATGCTTGCAGGCTACACAGGCAACATCCTGGGGCTGTTCGGCTTCCTGGGGTTCCTGGGACTGCACCCTCCCGGGCAGGTCTGGACGCTGGTCTTTGCGCTGCCCGTCACCACCTTTCTGGTGGGTGCACTAGAATGTTCTCCGCGTCTGTCTGCGCTGAAGCATGAACATGTATGCATGTTTATTGACAGTTCCGCAAGACCAGACAAGTCTGCAGTGTTGTCATCTGCAGTGTTGTCGTTATCATTAGCGCAGCGCTGTTGCATTCTGAGCCCTGTCCCACCTCGCAATCTGTACAACCCGTTGGCAGGCTAGGACAGCATGGCACAATGCAGACAGGAGGTGTTTCTTCATCTGCAACCTGTGTCTACTTGCTTGCAGGCAGTCAGGATACCTCACGAGGAGCACATGCTGCACCACCACTTTGGCAGGCAGTGGGAAGAGTACTGCAGCAGGACCTGGCGCCTGCTCCCGCTGATCTTCTAGGTGTTAGGCGCTGCTAGTAAAGTCATCATGAAAAAGACTTTCACAAGATGCAATAGCCTGAGGCTCAAGAGCCATTCCCTGTCTGCTATTTCGGTTCCGCGCATTGCGCAATCTGCTTGCACGCAGACCTACTGATTTTTGGTGAACTCAGAGACAATCTCAGCCAGATCCTTGATCCCAAAGGCGGGCAGCGCGTCATACAGAGACACCTTCTGCTTGCCGCCTCCCAAGCTCAGGGGTATCTTTTTGAGCACATCCTCCACATCACTCTCTGAGGGCTCCCCCATTGGCCCCAGCTGAGAGGCAAGTGCCTGCATAGGACTGAAGTGTCAATTACACTCTGCATGTGTGCTCCAGAGACCGGCTTAGCATTTGGTAGTCGCCCATTGAGCTTTGTACATAGGGAATAGGCTCTTTGACGTGGCGGGACGCTGGACTGGATTGGACGGACTGTCTGTGTATGTTTGAGTGCATGTGATAGGGTAGGGTGATCAGGCATATGCATGCATGATAGTGTGAACAGGCTGTGTCCCTGTTTCCTTTCAGTGTGGTGGTCCTTGCCTGGTGCATCTTCACATCCTTCTCGACTGTGATCTCCTTCAGAAACAGATGCCATCCTTGGACATCTACATACACCTCCTTCCCTGCAACAACATCGCACCTTTGCTTGGACACACTCTGGAAGCTGTGCAGATAAAGCTGCCAATGCAGAGGGACATTGCTGTTACCATGCCATACTGCACAGCTGGGTACAAGTCTCAGTGGGGCTGAGATCGCTGCAGCACGCAGACCACATACCATTCGAATGTCACTGCTAGGACGTACCAATCTTGTATGCGAGATCGCCATAGGCGCCCTTGAGCTTGCCTCCTCCGCTGACAAGTTTTGAGAGGTCCATGAATCCACCAGCAGCATCACTCCCGATGCTTCCTCGAATCGTCAACGGTCTCGGATGAGCTCTTACGAACGGCTTCCTGAGAGTACTGCCACTGCTTTCTGCATGCGCTGATATCGGTTGGTATCTTGTTACTGGATGTTGGTCTACAGACTTGGATACATGTGAGAGAGACCAACACCAGCCCTCGAAACATACATGCATATCAAAAGAAAATTTGGAGATGAAGGGGGGTGCTCCTCACTCAACAGGGGGCTCTGAGAAGACTGCAATGCCATGCTCATTGAGCTGGCCATCTTGATGTGTCCAGATTGCCTCTGCCTGCTCAGACTTGATGTTCTACTGACGACTATGAATACGGTACTGGACTGAATACTATGCACAGGACTGCGTACGAACGGTCTCTCTGTCAGATTTACGCTCGTCATCATTAGTAAAATGCTGACTGGACATGGTACACAGGAACCCGCAAGATGCCATGCTCAGACAGAAGAACTTCGTATTCGGCATTGCGATCTTGTATCAATCGATTGACCATCTCAAGCCTTTCTGAGCACTTTCGCGCGCCACGAAATACTGAAGATGGTGTTGTGGTCGTTCTGATCTGCCTCGCTGACAATGGAGGAGCTGCTCTTGCGAGGCGCTCAGCCCCGCACAGACATTCAGGTATATTTCTCTCTAAAATCTCTACACGTCTGTCGTCTATGCAGCCTTGCTGGCAGCCTTTGCCGTAATGCGACGGTTACTGACCGTTGAACTTCCCAACCTCATGCAGACCTTCGTGGGCCCGTTCGAGGCCGACAGGCTCGTAGAAGGCATCAAATGTTTCAGTATTGCTCAGGTGAGGTGCTACGTCTATATGGGTAAAAAAGATACACCATATGAACCACAGCAGGCACATGCACTTGCACCAGCTTCTGTGCTGTTGATGGCCATTCCTGGACCATGTCTGAGCTTCTCTCCCACCCGTCATGTTGTATTGCAGGTGGGAAGCGGGGAGTGGCTGCGCCAGCATGACGCCATAGAGAGGCTGAACATTCAGGCGCATCAGAGCGCCCAGGGCCGCTCAGACGAGTACATAGTGGATGCCCTTGTCACACACGACCGCCTGTCTCACCTCGTGCACGAGCTGCTTGTTGCGGAAGTACGCTCTCTGCTTGACTGCCTTCCTTTCCATGTGCTGATAAATGGTCAATATCAAGTGAACATAACCTTCTCACTGGACATGAAGCAAGCGGCCTGTGACATCGTCATGTACGCCCTTCAAAGCTGACTGCACACCGTCAGCTAGATGTGGCCCCAAGGCAATGCTTATGACACAAATAAAGTGCACGCTTGTAGCCATGGGCTGCTGCTCAGCGAGCACCTGGCACGACAAGTGAACAGCGGATCATGACCTTGTCACGTACGCCCTTCACGCATGCCGTGCACTAGGGGCCACATGGCTTTTAATGTGCAGGCTTGGGGCCATGGGGTGCTGCCGCTGCTCAGCGAGCACCTGGCGAAGCATGTGGACAGCATCCTGTGGCAGCCGCTGCTGGCCCAGGAGGCGCTGCTGTGCAACCTCCTGGAGGTGGCTCTGTACCGGCAGCACGCCTGCGCAGCACTATCAGAGGACGCCCTGATGGAGCTGGGCGACTACTGCCAGCGCAAGCTCGTCGCGCTAAATAGCACGCAGCCTAAGTCACAACAAGGCGCGTCTTACACTTCATATCTTTCTGACATCCGTATGCAGATTTATGCTATTTGCTCCCGGGATGCAGATCTGCATGTGCAGCCAATGCTCTGCAGAGGATGTTTGCCATATCTGGTTATACTGGAGAGGCAACCCCCTGGTGCTGAGCCGCCACGTTGATGTGTGCAGGAGACTGGCAGGCCGCAGTGCACCAGGACGCGCTGCAGGAGCTCCAGGACAGGCAGCAAGAGTCCCAATTCCATGCAGCCATGTCTGCCCTGACTATCAAGAGGTGCGTCTAAATCGCATCCGGCTGGTCCTTCACCCCATTGCAGGCTTCAGATGCAAATGCCTGATAGACGACCTGGCAATGCGTTTGCTGTCATAGGCTTTGGACGATTGAAGGGATGTCTTGCATGCAGGTACCTGACAGACCACATGGAGTCCCTGCCATTGGGCATCATGTCCCGAATTGTGACAGTGAACGATTCCCTCCTGGCTCTGGTGCCCCTTCTAGAGAAGAAGCCCTGGCAGCGCAGGCGCGTCTGATGCTCAAAACCTCACCTCAGCCCGCGGTGGGCATGAGCTCTGATCACTACCTCTCACTTTGTCAGGTTGCACAGACACGTGATGGGACACTTCCACAGCATCCGGACATCAGGTGTAAGCCATAGTAGGACTCGCAGAAGCCGTCCCCTAGCGCAGACTCGCCGAGCAGACGGCAGTGGCGGGCCAGCATCCTACCGATTTGCCACTCTTGAGGTTGTGGTGGGATGCAGGGGTAAGCAGGGCCTGCAGGTGTTTGAGGACGGCGCATGGGTGCAGTCAGGGGACAGCCTGAAGCTGACGAAACACCCTGCCCAGGTGTGGCCCTGCTGTCTTTGTGAAGCCAACCACCCCCGTCCTTGAGTACCCTATTCCAGCCTGTGACAGAGGGGCGATCATGTGCAAGATCTGCTGGCTTGTGTTCGTCAACCAGTCCCATTGCCCAGCACCTTCGGTGCCTACAAAATGACCATGTCTTGGGTCAGAGCCTGACATGCCAAAGCATGCCTTGCAGCGGGGATGAGCGTGTTAGAGGGTGCAGGTGTGGCTGGCCATCCTCAACATCCTGACGGGCGCCAAGAGCAGGTCGAAGGCGCTCGACAGCAGCGCGCGCTGCAGCGCGGCCCTGCGCCTGAGGCCGCTGCTGACAGACGTCCTGATGGACCAGCTTCCCGTCCTGAAGGACCTGCGCAGAGTCCTGGATGAGCTCATGCTTGGCTGCATGGGCACCACTCGGGACCATTTCGGCAGCTGCCTCATCCTTGAGCAGGTCGGTGATGTCCCGCTAGCATGCATACGTTTTGTCTTGTTGTGCCGGACATGTCGGGCAGCAGGTGGAGTGCATACATGATCTGACACCACAGATAGATTGCAGGCCCGCAGCAAGATATGCTTATAGAATTGCTGCACCAGGCTTTCCGGCACCAGGTTGACCAAACCTCATGCCGCGCAAGCATGAAGTTGACACACCTGTGCTTGTCCACTTCACAGGGGTTCTCTGGGCTCCTGTGCAGGTACCCACAATGCGGGAGAGTACTCTGAGAGGCGTAGACTGGAGCGCAGTAGCTCAAGCGCAGAGAGAGGGCGCGTTTGGCGCAGCAGCAGCCGAGCAGACAGAGCTGCGAAGGAAAAGTCTGCTCACTAGCCTCGATGCACTTTGCGCAATGGAGCCTGAGCAGGCATCCAGAGAGGTGTGCCGTCCACTTCTGCCATCACATGAGCTCCCTGCATGCTGCACGGAGTGTATGCTAGTGTGGCATTGTCTCACTTCCATATGAGATGGCGCAGTGTGAGAGTGAGCGATAGTGTAAAGCCATGCTTGGCATGCTGCAGAATGCGGGCGCGGTTCGTGGTGAAGAGTCTGTGAGCGTCTCTGTGTGGCGCAACCTTCAGAATGGCGTTCTGGAACCATGGGCAGATTTCAAGTTCTCTGTAGATTCCAGCAAGCCAGCTGAGACGATCACTGTGAAAGGCTCAGATGGCAACGAAACGGATACTGTGAGTGGAAGGAGGTCAAGACTGAAGGTGAGGACGCTCTGCTGATGGTCTATTATCAGAACGATGCCTTGTATGAAGACAGGCATTGGATCGCATGAACTGTGTGACCATAAGCCGGCTGCCAACATCACAGACCGGCTTCATCTGCTTGCAAGAAAGTCATAAGTAACTGTCACGACCTGATGGGTGCTGGCCCCGCTGCTACGATGCAACTACACACCTGGAGGCAGCAACCCCTGCTTTTCAAAGGTACCGCAAATCGCATGTCCCGCCATTTGTTATGCTCCCCAATGTGAGTGTCTGCCATCTGGGGATGCTCATTGTAGTCTCTTGATGCATCCAGGAGCTCAGCATAGAGGCCACAAGGCCTCTGCCAGCAACAGGCAAGCTTGCTGTGGTCTTCGGCAAGCACAGCACAGAGTGCAGGCTCAGCCTGCCAGCAGCCACCACGAAGGCATCATCTGCAGATGAGCTGGCGCCGCAGGGCTGGCTGACAGTAGGCAATCTGGCAGCTGACAGCATCGCCTTGCAGGTGATACTCTGGACCCCTCGCATCCCATGCTTCTGCCATGTGCATTAGGCCACATCAGCTGAAGTGCACGCTCACAGCGCTTCGATGTCAGAGGAAGAAGGTAGGGCGCTGCATCACAGTCAACTTGCAGGTGCAGTTCAAGCTGACAGTCTCGTCTTCTTTTATGTGCAGCTGAAGCTCAGGAGAATAAGCAAGCCTCAGGTCAGAGACAAGGACATGGGCGAATGGCTGTGTTATCACCCCACAGGTGGAGCTATCACAGTACTCGGCCACAGAAAAGCCATGAAAGGGGATTCAGGGCATAGAAACGCGCAGTCGTTGAACTTCTGACTTTGCATGATGGTGATGATCACAGTCTCTGAATGCCAATCAAGGTATACTTTCAACATCTTAGGGCCAAGGCAGACTACCTCTGCTTGAGTCACTTGTGATGCTAGAAACGTGGTGCCTTGCAGCATTGCGCAGATATCGGATCGGCAGACACCTCGAACGTTTTAGTGTAGCTCAGATCTACCGATCGACTGGCTGTATACACCATCTCGGCAAAAAGAGGACTGCGTCTCTCTCTTATCAATGATGTAAGAACTAAATGGCTCATCAGACTCTGTATTGACTGCCTGGCCCGCACAGGTCTCGAGATTGGCTTGCACAGCAAGGAAAGTCAGACCTGTGTCAGGGGTTACTCATCAGGGGGGTGCGACACCACAGCACGGCGGCCAGTACCTTGGACAATGCCGCGAGTACGAACGGGGCGCCAGCTGTGTCTGGCAGACATGTGTGGAATGTGATAAGCCCACATCTGGGTCGCACAAGGAGATTTGCTGACTCGCTGCCGACTGTCCAAGTTGAAGCGAGCAATAGCAAGGTCCGGCTGCAGGTCCGTACCGCAACCTATTCGCATCGCTTGAGCCGCCACATAACCCGCCATACTATATAGGACGGATATCAAGTGCACCGAACGCTGCGGACGCTATCGACCTACCAGGTGCTGCCGGGATGGGGCGCTTGCAGTGTCGTGGCTTTCCCAGTGCTGTTGTGTTGACATCTTTTCAAGTGCTCAAATGTCATTGAAGGGAGATGACTGCTGTAGTCGCAAGTATACAGCTGCCAATGCGGCGCAACGGTCATGTGATAATGATATTACAGGGTGTTCGTACCCGCGCTATACAGTATGCGGACCATCACATTACGACCATGCTTACGCAGGATGCATCTCTTCCCGGCAGGCTGGCTCATTATCCCTGCACTCCTCTGGGCCGTCAGGGACTGTGCTGCAGATGCCATAAAATGGGGTGCAATGCTGACGCCAGGGTCTGTGACATACACCGGTGATGTGAGTTAGCTGCTTATTGCAACTAGTGCTGTGCCAGCTTCCCTACTCGACAGCCAACGGGGAACAGCACCGGTGTATGAGTGCCATGTCTTGGATCATGCACGTCAAAGATACCCTGGTCTGATACAACAGCATCCAGGGACTGCGATGCCCTTATATGGCAAGCTTTCTGCACAGATACCTTAGCGCTGACTCAAGGGCTCTTGCGCACGTGATGCTCTGATCCTGATCAGCCCAAGGTGCATGGAAGAGATGCACTGCTGTTGCTGTGCTTGCCGGCTCCCCTGATGTCTGTGGGACCAACACACACCACAAGATTCAGGCATCCCAGCATACTGCACTCCCGTATGCCCAGATTTGTGGAGCTGGTGCAGTCTCATGTGCTTGCCATGCTCTGTAGGTGCTCACCAGGCTGTGCAAGTGCAGGGCACTTACTACGGCCAGCAGAGCAACCAAGAAGCTGCGGCAGCGTGCGGGTATGGCAAGAACTTCGCCAACTCGCTGTCTGCGGAGTGGAGCACGGGGGTGCAGACCTTTGTCGCCATCAACCGCCAGCAGTACAACAACTCAAACGCCTGCGGCCAGTGCATCATGTACAGGTGGGCGCTCACGCCAGAACTCCGCCTGCCTGCAAAGGTGTAGCTCGTCGCTCTGAGCGATACCCCTTCAGCACAACACCACGTAGGCTTGTACTTTGGGATGTCATCAGCGTGCAGAGTGCGCAGCTGGTCTCGCTGTCTTCGGCAGCCATGCACAGCGCGTGAGGGCTGCATGGCATGCAAGATCGCGTCCAAAACGCTCAAGGGATGTATATGCAGGGGCACTGGCGCTGGTCTTGGCACGTTGCCCATTCCTGGCACATGGCAGATGGGGCTGGTCACAAATGTGTGAGTCACTGCGCTGCAACCTGATATGAGTCATCACACGTGTAGACATCATGATAACCAGCAGGAATGTCCATCAAGGAGCATTCAAACACCTCAGCAGTTCAGTGCTGCATGACGCCACCGACAGCTGCGTATAGTAATGGGTGAGTAATTGACCGAGCCAGCATGTGACGTACATTCACACGTCTTCGATTTTGATCACCCCTATGTGAAGTGGAGTGTGTCTTTGCAGGTGCCCAGAGTGTGCCTATGGAAGGTAGGGACACCTCATCATGCATGTGCCGCCATGCCTCTGCACATCTTGTGAGCGCCAACATGCTGTTGGCATTCCCTCTGCATGGCGCCCAGTCTGGACGAGAAAGTTGGCGCCAAAGCAGCCGTCTCAAGGAGCTGTTTTGCTGCGCAGCATTGATCTTGACAAGGCTGGAGATGGCCGCTGGAAAGTGGAGTGGTACCCAGTTGTCTGCAACGTTGGAAGCGGCACCTTCAAG
This sequence comes from Coccomyxa sp. LA000219, assembly GCA_000812005.1. Classification (NCBI taxonomy): domain Eukaryota; kingdom Viridiplantae; phylum Chlorophyta; class Trebouxiophyceae; family Coccomyxaceae; genus Coccomyxa; species Coccomyxa sp. LA000219. The sequence continues at coordinate 749,321 of KN714649.1, read as the reverse complement.
TACTACTTTGGCGGACAGCCCAACCCCTACTGGTGCCTTTCTTGCCACCAAGCTTGGAGCCCTCTGCAATCCCTGCACATCATTGATGTGCCTTGCCTGCTGAGCACGGCGCTGCAGTGCAGGCTGCCCTTGTTGTCAGGTGCATGCTGAAGGCCGGCTTAGCCATTCACCAGAGGTCTGCTGTTCCACATGCGTGCTAGGTGTCATAAGGAGCGGCCTTCCTGACATGGTGTGCAAGTGTCTCAAGAGGTCTGCTAAGCTGCAGGTTGATGTTTGTGATCAGCAATACGCGCTACCCTGTCGCCAGCGTGGCGCTGCGCTTTCCTGACGGCAAGTTCCATGCCTTGAGCCGCGGCTGGAATGACATGTGGGCTGCCAACGGCGGTCCCTTCACCTTCCCCATCACCATTCAGGCATGCTCCTCCCACCTCCCTGAGATAGTGCAGACAAAGGCCGGAGCGTGATGAAAAAATGATGGCTAGGGTGTGATGAGTGCATTTGTAGGGGTACCCCTCTGTTACGGTTTTGTTCAATCAGCTGACCGTCTCTCCTATCCCTCACTGTTTGGGCGCACAAGGCGGTGACTGAAAAAGCGAACACCAAAGCGCCTCATGTGAGCGCTTTGACGTTGACCCCATCAAGGGGCGCCTGTTGGGCTTGTCTTAGGCAACGGCATCTGCAGGAGCGAGGGGTCGCTGTCTGTAGCAGAGCGCTTAGGTGATGGCCTGCCACCGGCCAGTGTCCAGCCTGGCAGCTGCCTATATTGGTTTGGTGGTGGGGCCTGGCTCTGGTGTCGGGGTCAATTCACCTAAGCCAGGAGTGTCTGATTACTTGATGATTCACTTGATTGAAACAATTGCGACGTCGATGCAGGTGACATCAGTCCTGGGCGACACAGTGACTGACACCATCCAGAGCACCAGCGGGGGGACCGGGACCGCCCAGTTTCCGGCACGTGCTGTGTCCCCCCCTACCGGCGACGCCGCCTCCAGCGCTGCGCCCAGCACCGTTGCAGCCGGAGGCAGGCACCTGATGTGGCTGCCGTGAGACTCAGAAGCCACATCATCCTGCGCTGTGATCAGAGTCGCCCGCTCTTTGAGCAGGGTGTGACAGACCAGAAGCCAGAGCATCCCGAGCTATGATCATTCGCTCCTTGAGCAGGGTTTGATAACCCTGAAAGCTCATCGTCCTGCACTTTGACCAGAATTGCCCGCTCCTCGAGTAGGGTGTAAACACCCTGTTACTTCATCATCCTGCATATAATCGGTATCACCTATTCTTTGAGGAGGGTGTGATTGCCCAGCAGCCATACCAGCCTGCACGAGGATCAGAATCACATGCTCCTTGAGCAGGATATTATCAGCCAGTGCACTATCAGCAGATCAGAAAGAGCTCAGCTCAGAACTCAACTCTGAGTGGCTCCAAGCTTATCGGCTGCTGAAAGGCTAGGCAGCAACCTGCCCAGTAGTGCTCATGTTTGAAAGCTGTGATCAGGTATTGAGAAAGCTTTTGCTGCTCTTGCATGGCCATGCAGGAGCAACAGGCATTCCTCCGGGCACCTTGCCGAGACTGAATCTGTGCGCGTGTGTCCGTGCGAATAGGATAAAGTGTTGCGGCCGCATTTGGCCTTCTCCAGACTGTGCATAGCCATTTCCATGAACCATATGCATAAACTAGGAATAATGGCTCCCACTTGGATGTGGAGACAGATCCTATTGGTTGGCTGCTGATGCAACCACTGAAGGACCTGTGAATTGAATTTTTCGGGGTGTAGCTGCTCCCTAAGCCACTTGGCCTCTGGTGCATTGCAGCCTCGCCATATCATTGACAACAATATCAGGTAGTGGATACTCTTTTAGGACTCATGAAGAGCACATCCTGTGCCAGCACTGTCTAAATGAAACTTGCATGGGAACTTGACAGCGCTGCAATGGGGAATTGTAGACACTTGCTGTAACTGCTGTTGGCTTCGAACCCCGTGCATCACGTGTCCAGGCACATGAATGCTCTGCGACAGAGGAGCGATCTACAAGATGTCTGCTTCGCATGAAACGCCTGCAGGCACGAGCGGATGCATGTGGAAGAGTGACTCACCTTCCAGACTTGCTGCACCTGCTTCATCGCTCCCCAGGAATAGTTGCAGGGCGCAAGGCAGCTGTTTGTTGGCACACATAAGCATGGAAGACATTATGCAGTCATTCAATGGCTGTTTTGCTCTGTTCAGCTGCTTGATACCGTCCTCGGGATATGAGGATGTCATGGTTGGTGCCAAAAGATTGCGCATCAAGAAGCAGGTAGGGTGCTTCCCCCTCGACACAGTTGACAGATTGTCTCGCATTGGCGGCCGTTGGGGACCTAATCGAAGGCGCAAAGAACTCTATGTTTCTGCATCTTGTCCCCATAAAAGTTGGGGTCGAGTGTGACGAGGCTGCCTGCAGTGGGCTCAGATAGACTTCTAACTCCTCCACATGTGATCTAGATAGCTGAGGGCGGCTACAGCTTCGTATTCCTGGTGGAAGAGGTGCTAGCAGGTGTACCGCAGGAAGGAGCTGAATATGCCCTCAAGCGGGTAGGCTGCCTCCTGCTGCTTGTCCAGCTCTGATCCAAGTGTCGGTTGCGTGCATCTCCTGTAATTGCTTAGCAGCACTGCTGTTAGATGGTGTGAGGTTGTATGTAATGTCCTCTTGGCAGGTACTAGCAGCGACGGGTGAAGCAGCAGAGCTGGCAGAGAGGGAGATTCGAGTCATGCAGCAGCTACAGCACCCCAACATAATGCCCCTGCTGGCCCATTCCCGAGCCATGGCCCCCATGGATGCAGACCAGGGCGTCACCACATACTACATGCTGTTCCCTCTCTTCCAGGTAATGTTTTTCTGTACCTTTCCTGTGTCTGACCTGTGTCAGCTGCCCATCTTAAAGAGAGGACCTCATGTAAACCAGGACGCACAGCAGGTCAGACCACCCATGGCATAAGGGCATGCTGCAGGCTGCAATAGCGCTGCGGAAGACAAACATGCCGTGAGCACTCGCACCTGCAGTGCCTGCTGGCCTACCTCCATACACATCAGATCTATAGTTTGTGAATGCTCGAGAAGAACTGTCAGATGCAGTCATGTACAGGATGGCTCGCTTGCGGATCTGCTGGAGCAGCTGCAGAAGGACAAGGCGCATCTGCCAGTACAGGACGTGCTTAGCATCTTTTTCCAGGTGCTGCATAAGTACACCACCGACATGCCTTGGCAAAAGGCCCATCATTGCGTGACACTGCCTGTTCTGGCACTCTGTCATTACACAGATGGTCGTCAAGCCATTAAGGCCACTAAAGTTCTTCCTGCCCTGTGGACAGTGGACCATGCACATTTGTGGCTGACATTTTGGCATGCTTAGCATGCAACCACATCGATTGCACGTTGTCAAACCCATACGCAGACGCAGACAAGGCATGTGCAATAGGCCAGGCTGGCGCAAGGATCGTGCGCTGCTGCAGGTCTGCTGCGCGGTGCAAGCGCTGCACCTGCAGCAGCCGCCACTGGCGCACAGGGACGTGAAGCCTCACAACGTCCTGATCAGGCGGGCTCAGCCGGACTCGGAGGCGGCTTCCCCGTCTGCCAGCTCAGCTGCTTCCAGCGGGCGCCGCGCGGAGAGCCAGCTGAAAAGCAACGGCGAGTCTGAGCCGCTCGCCGGCAGCCATGCAGGCCACACCCGGAGCTACCACGCTGTGCTCATGGTAGGCGCCCCTGCATGGTCCTTCTGGACTCTGTCTTCTAACAATTTCAGGCTCCCTGGTGTTGAAGGCCGGCATGCAAGTCAGTTCAAGACATGAGCATAGTGCCCTCTCAACAATATCACCTGTAACAATTGCCGCCTCCAGCTTGGCATTGGCGGTGCTGCCAAACCCAATGAGAAACTTTCTCTTCGGTTCTTGATGGCTCAGCCAAGTGCTAGCCTAACTCTGAGATCCCATCTGGCGCAGGATTTCGGCAGCACAAGGCCAGCAAGGATAGAGGTGCAGGAGAGACGGCAGGCGCTGGAGGTACAGGAGGAGGCAGAGGCGCACAGTAGCGCTCCCTATCGGGCGCCAGAGCTGTTTGATGTGCCCTCCCGCTGCAGCATAGACGAGCGCACGGATGTGTGGTCGCTGGGGTGCCTTCTATACTTCCTGATGTATGGGTGCTCGCCCTTTGAGAAGGTGCGGGTGTCACTGCGTTGCCATGCATGTAGTCAGGTCCAAAAGCCTTGCATGCCTCGTGGATGCTCCAAACAGGATCTGCAAATGCGGGTAGCAAAGATTGCAGTATACAAAGCTCTGTCAATACCTGCGTCTCCTTTCCCTGCTCCAGCAATTCTCTTGTATGCTTTTCCTACTACCTTCCGCTGGTTGCGGGCTTTTGAAGCACTCCGATGGAATTGCGATGCCATACAGCACTCAGAACTTTTGGTTGTGTACAATGCAGGCCATCAATGAAGCTGGCGGGAGCCTACTGCTGGCAGTGTTGAATGGGCAGCTCAGCTATCCCACGCAGGATCTGTACCCGAGCGAGGTGCAGAGCCTCATACAGACCTGCCTCACTGTGGACCCCAGCAAGCGCCCATATGTGGAGGACGTGCGAGCAATGGCGCAGGATCTTCTAGTAAGATGTCCCCAGCAATGACAGGCGCCACTTCGGAGCTAGCGTCAGGCTATGAATAAGCTATAGTTTCACATTCAGAAGGGGTTTTAATCAGGACGCCGTGACGCTTTCAAATCCTTGAACAGTGTGAACTCTGCTGATGTTGAGACAATGTCAACTTGACTGACCTTCTGCAAATGCGATTACAGATGCTGGAGATTGAACTTGTTGTGTCTGCTATAGCTAGGTCCCACACATGTGCACATTAGTTGCCTCACTGTCAGCTGACAGGCCTTGTTGGTATGCTCTTGTCTTACATAAGCTTGCTCTCCTGCTGGTGTGCATTGAGTTATCAGCAGCTTTCAGCGCTTACAGGGTGTTGGGTCAGGATGCTGATCAGACATTGGCATTTGAAGGCTTTAGCGCTTCCCGTTCCTGCTGTAGGACACGCGCTAGCCTGGGTATTTGCAGAAGAGCTTGCGCCTGTGCAGCATGATAGAGGAAGTAAGACTCGGGTTGTAAGATTCAAGTTGAAGCCCAGGGTGCAGCGCTGTGCCCTATGATGTAGGCTCTATGCACAAGTGGAAGGGAAGTGTGCCGCGCTGAGCTCTGTAGTGTAGACACTATGTCAAAACCTGTGTCAGGCATCTATCTCAATGATCAGGATTGAGTTATAGCGTGCACACCTGGCGATGAGCTGTTGTGATGAAGCCGCTCATCAGGATCAGAGAGATGCTGTTCAGCGAGAAGCCGATGTGGGTGACACAGGCGGAGTCGAACAACTGTGCAGCTACTGCCAGCCCTGCACGCAGCAATGCATCATGATGAGACCTCAAGCTTGCAAGTAGCAGACATGACATGTGCGCAGCAACAGCCTGTGCATGGACATGCCTGCGAGAGTCAACCTTTGCATTGCAACGGGTTCAGGGATAATGTGTATGCTTCTGTGATTTAGCTGGCTGTATTCACCTGCCATGGAAAGCCCGCCCAGGATGCGCAACCTCCTCTGTTGCACTGTCAAGAACTCCTCTGTGAAGGGCCCAGGGCTGACCCCCTTCACTCCTGCATCCACCTACACAGCAAGCTGTGCATGAGCACAGAAGTCTACCAAGCATCTAAATCCGTGGAGTTGGTGCTCAAAACTTCCAGCATCTGTCAGAAGTGTCCCAGGCAAAGACCGACGCAGCAAGATGCATGTTCATGTGTACCTCATGTGAGAGTTGCTAGACACGACGTGGAGGGCTGGATGGAGGGATGCAGTTCAGCAACTCACCCCGCCCAGCCAATCCGCAAACTCTTGCGCAGCAGTCCCCCCGGAGAGGTCCAGCTGGGTCGTCAGGAACACAAACGCCCCGAAGCTCCACGGCAATGCCGCTGGCGCAAACCTGCAAAGCAACAAAGCTTCTGTCTGCCACACTGAAGGAGAGCATCATGCTCAACCCTGCTCATGAGGCTCACAATGAAGCATCATACTGACATATCGGCTCATACACCACACAGAGCTTTGATGTCGCCAATCTGACAGGGTCAGCAAGCTGTGACACTGCCTTGGCCTGACAGCGCAGTGCACGCTGCCTATATAGTAAGCACCCCTGAGAGTTTGGGGTTACGGTGTGCTAGGCGCATCGTGGGCACTCACATGTATTTGGAGAAGGCAGCGGCGGCTGCAGGAGAAATCCATCCCAGGGCTGCGGGGATCATGTTGAACACAAAGGACGCCATCAGTAGGGAGCCCGTCCCCGAGGGAGTGATCCGCATGGGCAGATAGTCTGGCGCTCTCTTTGGCTCCGGCGGCAGGAAGCTGCTGCTTGGCGCCTCCTCCTCGACCTGCTCACACCCAAATCTTCCATCAATCCTGGGCTGCTGATAGAGCCCTTGATTCAAGACCCTGAAGTCTTCTGGGATACTCAGCGGTCAGCAGCATGCGAATGTAGTCCGGCAATCTCTGCGGCTCTAGCGGCAAGAAGCCGCTGCTCTGCGGTGCCTCCTCGACCCGTTCACACACCAAGATAGCAATCTAAAAGTCTTTACGCTGGCAATCCCCTTTAGATCCCATACGCTGGAGCCCACATACATTCAAGGGGCATCCAGCGTGCGGTATGTTCTGCCAATACAAATGGTTCTCGTCAGAGACAGCTCACTTGAAGGCTACAGAAAGACAAGAACAATGCAAGCCATCATGCAGACATGTAGCTTCGCCATGCAAGCAGTCTGTCTCACGCCGGAATTGCAGCCACTCTGGGCATTGTCACAGGACTCAGGAGCGGGGCAGTGCAAACCTTGCGGCGGCGCTTGTAGTAGACGAGGGGCAGGCGCTTCTCCACCTGCGTGATGAAGGTGGCTGCGTAGACCAGCGCCACGCATCCAGCCGCTGCAGGGATCAGCCTCCACACAGGGACCTGCGCTGCAGCCAGGACGCCTGGCAGGGCCTGCAGCATGGTCGCATACCCTGCACAGCCGCAGAAAGTCACTGAGCAGACGCAGAGTCACCATAAACGCCATCACTGCACATGCACAACAGGCGCTGCATCACGCGCCAGTACACCCACACTGTTGACCCCCGTCAGCAGCCCACCCCTCTCTTGTGATTCTCTAGGGTGCAGCTCTTCAGGAGGAAGCTGTGTACATTGAGTGAGCATGTTCAGGATTGCCTCATGCTGGGTTCCTACATGGCCAAGCTGAGCAGAGGAACTTACTGGCGCCAATTCCAGCACCAATGAGCAGTGAGACTCCATCCCCCAGGCCCTGGGCCTCGTTCTGATCCATGGCAAAGCGCAGCAGGCTGGCGCCCGCCACCAGCTGCAGCATGGTCGATGTCACAAATCCCGCCTGGTGCGCCGCAAATCCGCGCAGCTCGATGGCGCGCTTGGCGCCCAGGATGACCGCATACACAACTGCTCCTATCTGGGTGTACAACTTTATCATGGAGGCTCCCTGCATACAGTGTGCTTCACCTTGATCTGCAGTCATGAGTTGCAGCACCATGCACATGACAGACCCTGCATGTCATTCTTCGAACCCCCCTGCAGCTCCAGGCGACTGCGCCTAACCGTGTGTCCAACTTCAGCGAGGAGGCTCCCTGCAGACTAGATGCTCATATCACTAGCTGCAGCGATGCGCCTTGCGGAAACCTGTCATGCTCCTTGAGGAGCCCCCAGTTCAGGTTCGAGCTCGTGACCGACAAGTGGTAGGGGATGCACATCCGCAGCATGGATGCACCCGGTATACTTGCAGCCATGAGCGTTTCCAATCATCAGCCTCATTCAGGAGCACAGGGATCAAAGCAGGCGTAGATGGAAACAAAAGAGGGGTACACGGGTCAGAGCACACCTCTCGGCCAGCGCGCCTCAGAGACTGCAGGTGCTTGTTCATGCCAGGCGGGGACTGGGTTAGCATGATGAGGGAGATGGTCCAGGAGGCATCAATGTACGGGCCAATGCCGAGGTAGTAGATGCTCAGAGGGCTGGCAATTCCCAGCAGCTCCCCCTGGAGGTCATCCTGCAGCACCGCAGGCGCTGCACCTACAGTGCAGGGCACCTGCTCATTCTCGTAGTGAGTAAGGTGCTCCTACAGATGCTATCAGGGCATGCAGACCTGCAGGACTTTTCCTGATGTCTCCTTGCTTCTAGCATAGCCAAGGTCCCGGCTGAGCATGATCACTGCCTTGCATGAGACGCACATGGAGCGCCAGAAGCAGCTTATCAAGTGGAAGAAAGAATGCTCATAGAGTGCACAGGCGCTGCGCCTGTAGCACAGGACAATTGCTTGCCCTCTCTGTGAACATCTGATAATGCTTCAGAGGTGAGTAGTGCATGCAGGACTGCACTCGGGGACTGGACAAAGGCCTTGATGCATCTGGCACAGCCAATCCCACTGTCACAGCCAGTGTCGCTGTGGCAGAAACACTCGGGCCTCCGAGCAGTGCCTAAGGCATGTGGACATTGCCTTACGTGATAAAACAAGGTGCGCAAGTTCTAGCAGCAAATCGCGTGATGGCAAAGGAGGCCGCTTGACAGATGCAGGATGTTGCCGCTGTCATATTAATGTCATGAAGTGAGCGGTAAACTGTCGCAACTGCATATAGAACCATGCAGGCTGGTGTCAGGGGCTGACCAGAGGACAGTGCTGCGCCCACAGCCTCAAGATTCAGGCTGGGCAGGAAGATAACGTTGCCTATCCTGGAGAGCGCCAAGCAGAGCGCCAGCATGGCGAGCCTCTTCAGCAGAGGCGCAGTCACGTCCAAGATTGGCACCCTGTTGGCAATCCACCTCCACCATGCTGCGACGTCACCAGTGCTATCAGGAATGTGTCATCAGGCAGCATCATGCGAGAAGCCATTGGTCATGACAGGATTGCAGCGTCACTAGGCCAGTCAAAGACATGTCCAGACAGCGCTGACGGGAAGTCATTCAGTGCTAACAGCCTTGCTGCAATCATCGTAAGATCAACCACTGAGCGCTACTGCCAATGGATGGAACAATGTGATATACTCCTTTAATAATGCAACCTGACAGTATGTAAAATGGCCCGGTGCAAAGGAATTCTGAAGGGTGTATAAAAACCCTCTCTGCAGGACTTCGACGCCAACCCTCAACATCCTCTGCACTCATATGTCAATGGCACTGGCGCCTTACATAGGTGACACACCTGGATCATGCTGATTCATCCGTCCGTAGGATGTATACATTGCTCTGCACGGAGTGCTTCGCCTGCTCTGCTGCTTAGGATGAAAGGACACATATCTTGTTGGCCCTCTCAGATGGCAAGGCTGTGGGGCTGTGCATATCCTGGGTCTGGCATGACTGCTGCACGAGCTGGAAGCATCAAGGGGTCTGCATGCTGCTGACAACCTCGATGGCCTGGACAGCACCCTTGCACTGTGCGTGCTGGCGCAGCTGTGGCTCGGACAGGGGCTGAGATGAGGCAGCGTGTGCCAATGGCCCTTGATCATAGCGCTCAGTGTCCTTCTAGTTTCTCATGCCATTCTCCTGTTGCTTGTGCTTCTATGGTGATATCGATGATTAGTGGATCTAATCTCTTGTCAATTACAAAGCCTATCGTGCCTGAGTACGGGCGCCAGTGAGTGTGATATGAGAACTGCACAACTGGACGCCTCGCCAGCTACACAGTTGCTGCCCGTGACATATAGAGCTGCCATGCAAGGAGAGGAGTTGCGAATTGTGCACGCTCTGCCGGGTACAGGACGGCTGTATGCAAGGGCGAAACGCCTGGGCAACACCTGGGCCACTCTGGGCAGCTGGGCAGGGTCATCTCTGGTGCTCAATGCTTCTGGCCCAGCTCGTGCAATGCAGCCGATTGCTAGGGTGCGGTTGACAAGATCGAGAGAATACGCACCATGCTCGCGGTATAGTGAATATCCCCAGGTACCTCTCGCCCCGCCCCAAAGATTCACATAGCCCGTGCTTACAGCACAAGCCTGTATATTTGGTGGGCTTACAACGCCGCTATACACTGATTGAAAGACTTGTCTGATCTTTGAAGGGCTCTACCCGTCGCAGTTGCACATGGAAGCTGCCCCAGAATGAGGGCAGTTGACTGGACCAACCCTGCCATATACACCTCGCGCGCTGGTCGCATATGTAGTACTCGTCCTGCTGCAGATAAAGATAGTAGTGCTGTGTCGGCGCAAGTACTATTCAACAAGAATAGGGCTGAGTAGTATAGTACTGTCTCCTCTGCTTATGTCCAAATGCGAGGCCTCTTTTCAAGACTTGGGGGCGCCTCTTCAAAGGCACAAGCCGCGCAGTCGTCTTCTCAGCAGGATGTCGAGCTTCCTCAATTGCTTGCAAAGACTGGGGAGCTGCTGAAGAAATTGCGCGAAAGCTCCTCAGAGGACTTCCCACTGTTGAACGATGCCACTCGCCACGGTACAGCTTCAGAAAGCCCCTCTTTCGAAGATGTGTGATATGTGGGTATACGGTGTGACGTTCTTATGCTTCGTGACAACACCCAAATGGCGTTGTGGTTACCTGCAGTGCAACTTCTTGAGGGCTCTGTAGCAGCCTTGCCTGACGGGGAGGGCAAGTCCGTATGGCGATCGTGAGTCTCCTCGCTTTACCCCTACCTGTACTGGATTTTGCTCCACAGGCTCAACATACATCCTGCAGGCATGGATACCAGACCCTGAGGTGGTTGTTCCACAATGCAGGCAGCTCGTGGAACTGCAGAACGACCTCCAAGGCTCAACGGAGAGGATGCTATCTAGCAACAATGGCGCCAAAGATGCAGTCAAAGCTCCTAAGCAACCAAAAGCTGAGCTGCCAGGTGATGCACTGCTGAGTGCCCGCGGATATTGCCATGACAGCTCCTGCACTGCGTGTCAGGGCAAGCAGACACATCAAGCATCACGGGGGCCAGGATGAATGAAACTTGCATGGGTTGCTGCAGGTGCTTCTCTCTTTGAGGGCATGAGCCTCATGAGTGATCCAGCAGAGCCATCACCTCCCGGCCTGCCTTCGAAGAGCGAGGAGGCAGCCCCTAAAAGCAAAGGCAAACGCGGTCCTGGCACAGACAGCACTGATGCCCTGGAGCATGCATTTACGCCTCCAGTGCTCACCCCCCAAGCCAATGACAGGACCTCCAACGCTGCCAGGCATGTCCTTCAAGCTAGTGAGAGGCTCTGACCGCAAGCATAGCAGGCATGGGAGCATGAGGACTTGGTTGGTGTTGCCAACCTTGTCAGTGTGTGCTTGCATAAGAGGAGCATATGCTCTCAAACAACTGACGAGCCTGGTGTGGCTGGAAGAGATGTAGTATGATCTGACCATCTGGCATAGGGCTCTAAATACCCTAAGCCGGCTCAAACAACAGCTGACTGTTCACTGTGGTGCAGTGCCGCGTTGCCAGAGGACCTATTCTTGGGGCTGGAGGACTTGACATTGACGCTGGGGGGTCCTTCAGCTGCTGAGGCTCCCGCTGACATCAACAAAGTCCCGGAGACAGATGCTGCGTCGGCACCTAAAACCGACATTTCGCAGCTGTCACCTGGGCGGCTGCGTCGGCAGGTAATCTCACCAGCTAGGGAAAGCGAGGAGAATTGGAAGGAATGATTTCCTGCAGTGGGGTCTTGCCGGACAGCAGCGTTGATGGCAGCATAGCAGTAGCTGGCAATGCTGGCGCATGTCAAACCATGCTTCCACTGGATGTGCACGCTTCATTCCCTGCAGCATGAGCCTTGCATTAATGCGCCGCTTACCTAGGCAGCACAGAATCCAGGCGCTGCAGACAGTGAGGTCGGAGGCTCACACAAGCACCAGTGCCCGGGCCTCAAGGTGAGTGGCAAGGATGATCTGCAGGGGAGTGATGTGAGCAGCGTCAGCACGGCTGCCAGCGTGCCTCAGGCGGCTGCGGGCGCGCCGGGCAGCGTGCGCAAGAAGCGGATCACGCGCCGCGTCGGCTATGCACGGGATGCGGATGACGAGGACCCTCCGCCGAAGGCCAAGCAGCCCGCTGCCCATGGTGAGTGCCTGTCTTGGCGCCTGCCACCCTTTCAGATGTCTCTGAGTAAGTTCATATGCAGGACGCTAGCCCATGTACAGTTCTGCAGGATCAGTTTGTACTTACCGGCACAGTCTAACACGGGAGATTTTGTGTGATAAGATGGGTGGAAAGTCGCGGGATGTGCTTACGCATTCCCCTTGCAGGCGCCAGCATGCAAGCAGCTTCTCACGGGAGCAGCCCAGCTCGTGCAGCAAAGACCGCTGCTCCAGACCCGGCCCAGCTGCATGGTGGTCTGGATCTGCTAGGAGAGGTGCAGCACCCACCACCTGCACCCTCTGCCACGCCAGAGCCTGCAGCATCCAGCGAAGCCTTGCGAGCCCAGTCAGATGACAGCCTGGTGGCGCTGGGCAGAGGAGACCAGGAGAAGAGCCTGGGCCTCTCGGGATGGAACCGTGACAGCAGCTCAATGCCGGGCGCTGATCAGCCCGAGTCCTCGGCCCGCCCAGAAACCCAGCCTGCCCAGGTGGCTCACCTCACACCTACCACTCTCCTGTTGCATGTCACCGTGAAGCACCGTGTATGTGAGAGACACCACTCCTCTGTTGTGCCAGACCTTACACTAGTGGTCTGCAGGTCCTTGCTTTAGCAGCACGTTTTGGGATGAGATGCTCATCATGCATGTCGGCAGCTGTGCAGATCAAGACAGGCATGATGTCTCAGTACCATGCTTACGTGCTGTCTATGCAGGATCGTGTACATGATGATGTTGATGATGAGAGCGGCGACACACCAGCAGCGGTGGAGACGCAGGTCCAGCGGGAGCTGGCTGATTTGCAGCGTCAGGTGTCGCAGGCGGCTTCCAGGATCTCGGAAGCCAAGCAGAAGCGCCGCACCCTGCTGGCTGACATCAGCTCGTGCACTCGTGAGAGACTTGTCTCTGATCCGCCTCATGAGACCATGAACCCTTCGATGCTTGCAGAGCTTTGTACCATTGACCAAGGCAGAGCGAGAGCTCTGCAGTCTAGTCTGGGCTCAGACTGAGGCATGATTGTGCTGTGCTGCTCTGCAGGGGAGCTTGAAGAGGCAACAGGTGCAGAGGCAGCTGCAGTGGAAGCAGAGGACTTTGAAAGGGCTGCGGCGCTGAGCGCCACAGCAGATGCAGCCAAGGCAAGGCTGACAGACCTGCAGCAGGCTGTCAGGGCTGTAGACGGCACCTGTGGACGCCTGGTACAGCTCAAGCCCTTTGCCAGATGAGGATCACTCGATGTGAATGCCATTCATGCCTTGGCTTTGTGCTTTGTCCTGGAGGTGTCAGAAGATGGGAGATTTGGCGTGATATATGTAGGTGGTGAGTGTGCAGGTGAAGGAGCGGCTTGCGCTGACCCGGGAGCAGGCAACTGCTCATGACAGGGCTTCGGAAGCCCTGCGGAAGCTACAGGTCCAGCATGAGGAGAGCGCCTCCAGTGGAGCTCAGTCTCTGAAGCAGGTAAAGTCGAATGTTGCCGATGTCTCTCAGCTGCGGGAGTATCCTGTGTGAGGCTGCTTCCAGCGCACATCCCACTGTGACCTTCAGTAGAGACCATGGCATGCAGCTGTTGGGCAGTCACAGCTGCTGGTTTGAAGGCTTCTGCCGCTCTCCAGGGTATATTACAAAGAAACATGGATGACTTTCTGGGTGACTGAGCAGTCAAACATGTGTGCCTCTCAGGCGGAAGCCTCTGCCAGGGAGGCTGAGGCCAGCAGCAGGGAGCATCTGGAAGACCTGCTGGCGCGCATGGAGGCGCGCGAGCACTGTGTTTTCACTCCTCACGCAGAACAAGCTTGCTGTACGTGAGCTGACCAGGCAATTGAATGTGCTCGAGTGCCCTGCAGGCGGAGGCTGCTGCCAGGGAGGCTGAGGCCAGCAGCAGGGAGCACCTGGAGGATCTGCTGGCGCGCATGGAGGCGCGCGAGCGCTGGCTGGCCGGGGAGCGTGAGTCACTGGAGGCCAAGATCCGGGAGGCCACCGCTCCCTCCACCGCTGGCAGGGACAAGCACCTGCAGGCCGCTGAAGCGCTGCGCTCCGAGGTTGACGCGCTCAGGTACATCCTGCAGTGTCCTCACACACAGAGGACTGGACCATGCTGTGAGCTTCTCGACCAAACGATAAACGGCTGGGCATGCACTTGCGCCAGACTTGTGAAGCTGTGAATACGCAGATGCTGCGTCGTTTTTACTGGCAGGTATAGGGAGGTGAGGGGCTTGTGCATGCCGTATGGTTGCCGCACTGGCATGCATCGATGTTGTGCTCATAAGCATGCTTGCCATGGTACAGGGCTGAGCTGGCAGCGAAGGAGGCTGAGCTGGCGCATGCGGAGGCTGAGCTGGCGGACAGCGAGGCCCAAGTGAAGACGCTGAGCGCTAAATACGACCGGGTGAAGCAGCACCTGGAGCACGACGAGCAGGCGCTGGCAGCGCAGCGCGCTGAGTATGAGGAGGCGCAGGCTGCTGCCAGAGAGGCAGCTGCCAGCTCGCAGAACGCTGTTGCCAGGGTATCAGCACGCCAGAAGAGCTTCCTGCAGCAGGTAAAGCTCCTAAGGAAGGGAGTTGACCAATCTTAAAGCATATCCTTAGTTATATTGGGCCTTCTGCTCATGCCTCCACAGTCCCGGAACGCCTACTTGTCAGAAGAGAAGCATTATTAGCAATAGGCGCAGGAAAATCGATGTGCTTGTGCTGCAGGATCTCTGATACTTCACAATGCATGTTGTGCAGGCAAGTGAGGCAGAGGCAGCAGCCAGGAGCATGCAGGAGGCAGCTGCGAGCATCCGGAAGCAGGTCGAGGCTGAGAGCGCCATGCTGGACACGCACGCCAGCCTGGCCACAGAGCTGCAGGCTGCAGAGACAGCTGTCAAGGTGTGCAGAGTCCAATCTGGCAGTTCCCGCATGCTGCATGAGGGTGGTCCAGTGTGCCCTAGCCGAGGGTGGCACCATATCCTAGTTCTGATGTGACTGAGAGCAATGCATGATATTCTGACCTGTTGCAGGAAGCCGAGAAGAGTCTAGAGGATGCCAGAGGGGCCATCAGAGAGCTTTCCGGGCAGAGGGCAAAGCTGTTCGCCGGGGCGCAAGTGGCAGAAGAGCGCGGCTCGGCTGCCAGGGCGCGGCTGCCTGACTTGGAAGCTGGAAAGAAGGCAGCAGCCTCAGCCAGGGTAACTTGCTGCAAGCCCTGTCCCCCCCAGAGAAGTGTCCGTGCATTGTCACACTGTCATGACTGGCGAGTGCAGCCTTAGCCACATCATGTGTGTTGTGCAGCTCTCACGAGAACTGGCATGGCTCGCAGGATTTCAAGGAGGCTGCGCGCCTGGCAGCAGAAGCCAAGGCCAAGGCTGCTGAAGCTGACAGCGAGCTCGCCAAGGCGGAGGCGCTCCGCAAGCAGGCTTCAGGCATGGCGAGCGAGGAGGCGGCAGCTGCCGAGCAGCTTCGCAGCCTGGAGGCCGGCCTGGCAGCAGTGCAGCGGGACCATGCTCTGGCATCCTGGCGCCTGCTCAAGGTATGCAGCATGCCCTCACCAGTTGATGCTCCAAGGCAGGCGTTGTGACATCTTGGCTTAGGCAAAAGGTTTCTGCTAGACCTTTACACCCATTTGGCATCCTCAATGGCATCAGAGGAGCTTCTCTCTCCTCTCACTGCTGGATACCATTTTCGCCCCCTGATGGTAGTCATCTGGTACTGGCAGGGGCACTGCGGGTATGGAGAGCCTAGCATGTGAAGGCGCACCTACACTAGAGGAAAATGAGCGCTGTTTGATTGGCGCAGGCTGTGTCCTTGGACTTGCAGTCCCACATCGCTGCTGCTGTGGCAGCTGACAGGTTCAGCGAGGCGGATGCTCTGCAAGGCGAGCAGGATGCCGCCATTGCAGATGCAGCTGCCCTGGAGTCAGCCCACCACTTCACCGACAAGGATTTGGGAAGCTCCTTGCAGTCGCTGACGACCCTGTCTACAGCTAAGGACACGCCTGCAGCAGCGCAGCCTACAGCATCCGGCCCCTCACCCCGCATAAGCACTCAAGACGAGAGCTCAGCACAGCGCGCAACAGGCCCTGAGGTAGCATCACCAAGCGCTGAGCAGCCCGTAGAGAATGGGGCAGTCTCTAGCCCTGTGGGCGATCTGGAGCCTCACACCAAGCTGCACAATGTGGTTGCGTCCGAGGCGGCGCGGCCAGCTTCCGCGCAGGCGCTGCAGCGCCCCGACAGCAGCGGCAGCCGGGGCCAGCTGGCGGCCATCGGCCTGAGCAGGCAGCTCACGGACGAGCGCACCCTCTCCGGGTACATCACCGACTCGGACTCGGCTGCCGAGGCGACTCCCACCCTGCGCGGAGACCCTGCGGGCTTTGGCGCTCAGCTGCCTTTTGCTGCGCAGCTGCAGAGCTCCCAAAGCCGAGAGGCGCTCTCCGCAGGTTTGTCAGCGCCTGCCCTGCTGCATGTATTGCAAGATGCATGCAAAGCTCTGGTGGATGTCCTGCTTCAGCACTGCAGCCGTGCTACCTCGTGAAAGCTGATTGTCCATGCTTTAACGGGTGTGAGGGCCAGGGTTGTAAGCATACCAATTAAATCATGGGCAACAGAAGCTTCCAGCAAGGAGCATGCCTGCATGGTAGGGAAGCAGAGCACCCACATGTCTGTAATCACTCAGGTGCAGCTGCTATGCATAGCTTCAATGTTGTCACTGGCAAGACTAATAACTTTCTTTGGGGCGTGTGCAGTGGGCCTGGGTTGGCAGCGCTCCACCAGGCGCATGCCCTCGGGGTATCTGGCAGATTCCGACTCGCAGGACCTGGGCAATCTGAAGGCTGGTCCCAGCGTTGACAGCACAGCGGCTACTGTTGCAACAAGCAGGTGTGCGTCAGTCCCTGTATTGAGTGTGGGACCATGAATTTTCTCGGGTATTGATGGAGTCGTCGAGCAGAAAATTGTGTGACGTCATGCTTATGTGCCAAGGTCAGGTGGCAAAAGTTTTGCGCAGACCTGCAGAGCTGTGGTCAAAGGGGAGGTGCTGCGCAGGCCGTTCACAGACGAGGCCAGCTCGTTGCCAGACATGAGCACTGTGGTGATCCCGGAGAGCTCTGCAATGTATGATGGAAGTGCAGCCGGCAGGCAGGAGCCAGGTGTCAGCGTGCCAAGCTTGGCTCTGGACAAGGTGCCCAGCCTGCATGGGAAGGCGTCGGGCACCCCCGCAGCAGGATCTCAGATCATGTCCCAGACAAGCAAGCCAGACTCTGAAGCCGAAGCTCCAGCAGCGCTGGGGGAGGCAAGCCCACGCTCTGACCAACTGACATCAGAGCAGGTGGCTGCCCTAGACGGTGAGGCACCTGCGCTGCTCAAGCAGGACCCTGAGCTGATGCTGCTCTGACCAGCATCAATCAGTGCTTCGTTGTACAGCTCCGGATGCGAGCAGTAAGTCTAACTTCCTAGGCAGATGTCTGTGACGGACACTGGGAGGATTCTTGGCTCGATCTCTTGACCTTTGTTGGTGCAGGATGTGCTCAGAATGGCTGCTTCTGAGCGCGTGTCAGACTTGACAGTACTTGTCTCATGGTTGAGCCATAATGTCGACTTTCTTGCTCGCACAGCCCGCGCCCAGCGCTATCGAGAGAGTATGTACACTGTATGAGGTGTCACCTGTTCTGCCATGCATCCAAGTGTAGAGGGTTCCCAGTTGTTGGATCGCTGCTGCAGGACTCGACTCGAGCAGAGCAGCAGTCTCCGAGTCCAGCACCCCAGCACATGCGCACGGGCAAGACCACGTCTTCAGCCTGGCCGAGACGGCCCGCCTGTTCCACCGGGACAACAAGGGCAGCACAGCTGCCACCTTTGGAGGGTCCACCAACTTTGGCGGCTCAGATGCCGGCACAGGTGCAGCTACCTCTTCCAAGGGCGCAACACAGAGGCGCTGCATCCATGCACAGCTGTTTGGCAAGAGCTGCAGGGTTCAGAATCATGCCAGGAAGGCTGTGCTCCACCTGGAGCTTGTGCTTACTGAGACAGATAGACTCTAGGAGTCATTTCAGGGGTTGTCTGCGCAAATGTGTCACAAGTCACTGCTTGTGCGCTCTGGTGCCTGTCCCTATCCAGACTACGCTGAGTATGTGGCTAGCATGTGCCTGCTCCACCAAGGATTCTGGCATACCTAGACCGAGTAAGCGTGTGCTGATCGTGCACATGCTTCCATGTCCAGGCCTGAGCTACAGCGAGGCGCTGGGCAGTGCCCGGGGTGCCCACAGCCTGGGCCCGAGCGAGAGCGACTCAGACATGGGGGACTTGCATCCTCAGGCCATGGAGGAAGCAAGCCGCAGGGCACCTCAGAAGCTACACACAGGGCACACAGGCCCAGACACTTTCCACGAGGCAGCATCCAGCCGGTAATGCTCCGCAATGGCAGATCTGACATAAGGGGTGCCCTGGTGTGAATGTTGCCGCAGACGCAGCATGTGCTCCTCTGGTTTTTCATGTGACATTGGCAGACACCAAGGGAGCAGAGCTAGTAAAGGTTCTTGGCATACCTTGGACCATGCGTATAGGAGCACTGGGGGTTCCAGGGGTGCCCCATGAGGTAGGGGCCAGAGGGCACCGGTAGGGCATAGAGTGGTTTTTTGCTGACTTGCCAAAGCACCATTCACGCTGGGCCTCAGATTGCTCCTTGTCAATCTGGCCCTATCTGGTGTAGAAGTTTGTAGAGCCCCTTCCAGCAACAGGCCCTCAAAGGTTGCTTTCGCGTGTGCAGGGACAATGCAAGCGTGAGGAGTGATGAAGCGCTCAACCAGACACACAGCAGTGGGAGCCCGCAGAGCACACCCAGCATGCTGAGCCCTGCCCAGGAGGACAAGCAGGGAGCGTCAGGAAGGCAGCCATTGCATGAGGAAGCAATGGGTGGCCCGGAGTTTCCAGAGGACAGCAGCGTGCACAGCAAGGAGCCTGGAGATGATGCCGGGGCAGACATGTTTGCCGGGCTCACCCTTGGATGAGGTTTCTTGAGATTTCGAACAGCCAGCTTCTGCCACATGATGTTAACTGTTTGCTATAAGGATGGGCTGCTCTGCTCCTTTCCCAGCACTAATGAGCTGTTGTGAACTCCTTCATGACTGGTGCTCATCCTCCTGATCAGGATTACAATTCATTGTCCAATTGTCCAAACTGTGGGAGCGCTGCAGACTCGTGGCAGGCTTGTGCACACTGATCGGATAGTAATGGAAGCACTGGGGAACATAAGCTGCAATGTCTCAACAATGCAACACAATCGTCATTCGCAGCACCCGGCTGCTGCTCTGCATGAATAGCTCAAATGCTGGAACTCAATCCTCAAAGGTTCTGCAATGCCTCACATCCTACGGCTCATTGGCTACAATACAGACATGTTACTCTCTCGGGAGCAGAAGAGAAGACAGATGTCCCCTCTGGTCCCAAGAGATCTGGAAAAATTGCAGTGAGATGACCAGCAATGTACAGCTGCCTTAAAACCCTGGTATTGGGAATGCCTTGGTCCAAGTAAACCGGCCACCCCACTGTGGAAGCGCCAGATGCTTCAGCGCGAGGTGCTCTGGCAAAGACACTTCCTGCTCATAGGTGACTCTGCACTCCCCCAAGTCCAAAATTTGCAGTGTAGCTGGCAGATGATTCAGCTCTGTAAGCAAGTATCCCCGGAGCTTCAGGTGTTTTAGTTTTGGCAAGCTGCTCACCTGCGCACCAAAAGACAATTACATGCCAGATTTGTGAACAATTCAGCAGGCAACGCCTGGCTCCATGCCTTCGCTTGTTCACACAGGCTTGGGCAAAACTCAGAGCAGAACTGGCTTCTGACTTTACATCAGGGCTGAGAGCTAGCCGGTATGTCGGGGCGTCCAAAAACATGATGTGCAAAGCTTACACCCACTCTGGCACCAAAAGTACTGAGCATGCTCAAGATATGGGGAGCTAGTCCCGCTTGCGCCTATCTAGGAGAGGCTGTGGATTGTAAGCTTACCCATCTTGAGCAGAAGGGCAAAGTGCTTCTTGTGGGTCCTACATCTGCTGTGGCGGCCAGTGTCAAGGACTCCAGCTGTGCAAACTGCGGGCCTGTCATATGGAAAAAGTCTCCA
Source organism: Coccomyxa sp. LA000219 (assembly GCA_000812005.1). Classification (NCBI taxonomy): domain Eukaryota; kingdom Viridiplantae; phylum Chlorophyta; class Trebouxiophyceae; family Coccomyxaceae; genus Coccomyxa; species Coccomyxa sp. LA000219. Next base: position 729,137 of record KN714649.1, on the reverse strand, counting down.
GTATAGCTTTCCATGTGCAGGTTGCCCACTCTTATCAATCCGGCCGCATGTGAATCCCTGCAGCAAGGGACAACTCACACACCTGTCTAGTGTGTACAAGATGCAAAGATCACCATGAAACAGCTTTCTAGGGAGCAGGTATTAGAAACTGCCCTTGGAACATGATTGCGCTCGCTGTGTGTGACCATTTCTTCTCCAGCGGGCTATTGGTTCGTAAGCTGATGAGCATAAGAGCCACAAGAGAAATCCTCCACTGGCAAGCATATCCTCCTGATGCTAGGGTAAGTCAGGTACCAACCTGAACTGCTTGCTGAGAAGAGCACGCGTGACAAGCGCATCTCCAGGCCTGCTGTGCAGCTCCGCTATAGAGAGCTTGGTCCGCTCCATGCACCATCTCCCTTCCTGGGAAAGCTGCTGCGGGAGATGCAATGTGAGTGGCTGCTCCCCAGCTGCGTCCTTGAAGGCTTTGTTCACGCTCCTCAGGGTGAACCACTCCTTCAGGTCGTGGCTCTGCTGACTCTGCCCCCTGCTGAGGCGCAGAGCTTGTGTGACAGCCCAAGCCAGGTTGGAGTCTGACAAAACTGTCTCGGCTGGTCTGCAAACGGGGAATAATGTCGTCAACAAGGGCTGATACAGCGTTTATTCGAATGAGAAGAAGGCCACACGAGATAGCAGCTATGTACAGGCAGTGATGAGCTCAACAGAAGGTGTGTACTAGGCTCTCGTTGTACATGCTGAAAAGCCTTTCAAGGTCGGTATCATCAAAGGATGATGTTTTGTTAGACATTACATCAACCTACCTTGTCATGGCCCTAGATGCTGTATCGACCATCGGCTCTTCTTTGTCGCTGCAGACGTGTACCAGAATTGCTCCTCAGCGCCAGATGGTCTCGGCTGAGGGTCCGACTAGCGTGGTGGTCTACAAGTGTCACTGTACGCTTGAGCAGGCTGTGCTGCGCAACTATGGAAGGGTGCGACTTCCTTATAAGGAAACCGGTAGTAGCACAGAGGGTCAAACGGATACGCGTTCCGGAACGTGAACGCCTCGGCATCTTCACAATTCCGGAACGGGGCAAGGCTATATGCCTGATGAACTGCGGTTTGATGTCCAATATTTGGCCTGAACTAAACTTAATAAATGTGCGCCTTGCAATGCTCCCCTAAAAGGCAGTCGAGCAGCGACGCACATACGCCAGATCAGATGAGTGCATGGTTCCACAGAGGATATATTTGCGGCACACCAGTCCCACGCGAAGCTGAGATGGATTGAGATAGAATGCAATGAAGCTAGCGTCATGCTGCTCAAGTCCAAGATAGAGAGCCTGATTCGCCCATTGACTCAGAAGCGCTGTAAAGTCACTCTCATTGAAGACGCCTTTGGCATCCCTCCTCCTCTGCAAATACGAAGAGTAGTGGTCACTGGACTAGGTCTCGTCACGCCTCTGGGTGTGGGCGTCAAGGAGGCTTGGCGTGCATTGCTCCATGGGGACTGTGGCATCAAGAGGCTTCAAGCCGAGGACTTACCGAAGGCAAGCACCCTGCCTGAGGCTTTCACTGCAACCTTTACATGCTAGCTCGTGCAGAGCAAAGCGGTTGGGAGACTTGTGACGAGGTGGTCCTATAAAATGCAGGGTCATGAGGTGGCCTTGGACAAATTGCCAAGCAAGGTTGCAGCAGTAGTTCCCAGGGACCAGCTGGAGCATGCAGTGTCAGCTGCAGGCCTGCCTGCTAAGGGCGCACGCTTCGTCACCCTGGCGCAGCTTGCTGCCCTGGAGGCCCTCCAGGTGTCTGACCACTGTCCCTTCCTGACTGCAGTCATGTGCCCTGCATGCTCCCACAGCATCAGCTGTTCACAATCTGGCATTCCATACTGCCTGGTGCAATATGTCACACGTCCTTGTTACAACATGCATCACATGACTGTCATCTGCTCTGGCCCCATGGCGCTCCCTCTGTCAGAAGGTTGATCAGGATTGTGAGCGATGGCCTGCAGGATGCTGACTGGGCGCCTGTCAGCGATGCAGAGCGTCAGGCCTGTGGCGTCTCTATTGGCTCAGGCCTCAGCTGTACCTCTGAGCTGGCAGAGGCAGGCTCGTTTGTGCTTCAGGGGCTCGTCAGGAAGTGAGCAGCTTCTCTGTACACCCATGTCCTCAGCCCTCATCCTGAGTGGGCTACCAGCGCACTGCATGCACATTACAGCGCCTACCTCATCTTGCAACGCAGTGGTTGCTGCTGCATGATGTAAGGGAATGAGCAGAGGTGGCGCATTTCCCTGATGAGGGAGCAAGGTGCCTTGCAGTGCTGTGCTACGCAGATGTTTGCACGCATGCAGGGGCTGTCTGCATGAGGTAATATACATGGTCCTGCAGGATAAGCCCCTTCCTGGTGACGCGCATCTTGGCAAACTCCCCTGCGGGTGCAGTCAGCATCCGGCATGGGTTGCGGGGGCCAAATCGGGCAGCCGCCACAGCGTGCGCAGCAGGCGCTGATGCGATCGGGGATGCCTTCCACCTCATACGCAGCGGCAACGCTGATGTCATGGTTGCGGGAGGTACAGAAGCCTGCGTGGATGCAGTCGCCCTGGGCGCATTTGGCAGGTACACACCCTCTACCCCTTTGTGACCCACATACAAAGAGCTATGCCCGTGGTGCTCAATTTGGCTAAACATGTGTAAATGACACACATTGCGCCAGGAGGGACAATCGGCGGTGGCTGCCTCAATGAGACAACAGGGCGCATGTGTTGATGATGCTGATGTGTCCTTGCAATAGCTGCAGGTTAGAGCAGAGGCAATGCATGTGCAGGATGAATGCTCTCAGCGCCAAGTACAATGATGAGCCGAGCAAGGCGTCAAGGCCCTTTGACGAGGACCGCTGCGGGTTTGTGCTGGGCGAGGGAGCGGGAGTGCTGGTTTTGGAAGAGCTCGGCCACGCCATAGCGCGTGGCGCCCCCCAGATCTATGCTGAGGCAAGCGCACACCAAGCAGCATGCTCCCTTCATGCATGCTCAGTGTCAAGCAGCCGCCGGTAAGAGGTGCATGTGCAAATAGCACCTCAAACATCAAACTGTTTTTCTGGGCGTGTGGTGTTAATGGCAGGGCATGAAATGGTGCACATGCAGGACTTGGGGAGGTCGACGCCCCTTCAGCAGAGTCCTGTGAAAAGATGGGGCGTCAGTGCAGTGTATGGCTGTAAATGTGCAATTGTGGTGCAGCTGCGCGGCTACGGCATGTCTGCGGACGCGCACCACATCACGCAGCCGCCACCAGACGGCGCGGGCGCCGCGCTGGCCATGGAGCGCGCGCTGGAGAATGCTGGCGCGCTGCCCGAGCAGGTCACGTACGTGAATGCGCACGGCACTGGGACGCCGCTGGGTGACGTGGCAGAGCTCACAGCCATACAGAAGGTCTTCGGGTCGGCAGGTCCACCCCAGGAGCACGATGAGAAACACAGGGTAAGCCTGTTTTTCTGGCCCAGTGAGATAATGTGACCGCCTAAGCTATGCCAGATTGAGATGTTGCTCTCATTACACATAATCTGCTGCGTTCCAGATGGGCTTTTGCAAGGACATAGGCCACTACAGAGTCAGCACCATCCACATATTGAGTGCTTCCTTGGGAAAAAGCTCTGGTCAGGAGCATGGGGGACTGTACAGCCAGACAACAGAGTGGTATGCCATGCAGAGGGGTGGCCATCTAACCGAGGTTGTGGACCACTTCCTGCATGGTCACCATGAAGGGGAAGCAGTCCGCAAGACACTACCGCACATCTCCAGCACAAAGGGCGCTACCGGTCATCTGCTCGGAGCTGCAGGTGCTTAATCATCCTTAGATGTAGCCTGGCCATTGGATGTTGAACTTTCCTGTGCTTGAGAGTTCAATCTGTCACGATTACAGACGTTCTGCACCTTAGCTCACGAGCTGAGCTGCTCATGAGAGTAAAGAGTACTCCTGCATGAGCGTGATTGTTTCCATTGCATTGCTGCAGGTGCTGCTGAGGCGGCTTTCACCATCCTGGCGCTCAGGGACAATGCTGCACCAGCGACGCTAAATCTTGAGAGGCCAATCCCCGGACCATGGGAGGATGCCCTAATCAGGCAGCAGACATGCAAGCTGCCCCCAGGCCAGAAGATGGCCATGAGTAACTCCTTTGGCTTTGGAGGCGTCAATGCATCACTTCTTTTTGCTTCACCGCCTATCTATGAGGACCCAGTAGTCGATGGCACTCCCTGAGACGCTGCCAGTGGGTCTGTTCAATTTAGTGTGTGTGCAGTAGCTGATATCAGGAAGTCAGGGCACAGCTGACGGCAATTTTCGTCCTCCTTCCTCAAAAAGAAGGTGCTGGTGTCTCCTACAAGCCGACACAAAGGATAGACGTTCCTAACGCGAGGAGTCGTGCTCCTTTTGCACCATGTAGCAGATCCCACGAGTGACACCCTGCGTTGCTGGCGGATCGAACAGCTACCTACACAGCGGATTCGGATGACCCGAGAGGCGGGTACTTCTGTCCACGCCACTGTGAAAAATGAACCTCGCGGAAGAGAAACACGTACCCACCCTGACCCACACCACAGCATGAGATGATGATGGCAGCCCTGTATGCAGCAAACGCGTATATCTATTGCAGGAAAACCCAGCATTACATCGAAGCCAGACAACTTGGCCGAGCGGTCTAAGGCGGTACGTTCAGGTCGTATTCCGAAAGGGCGTGAGTTCGAATCTCACAGTTGTCACAGCCCATCTTTTGCCTTTTTCCCAGCTTGGAAGGCATCCTTCCCCTGTTCTGGGCCCAAACCATGGCGATCAATATCGTACGGAATCGTCCCATTACATGCGTATAACCATTTGCCACACAATGCTCAGTCCAACAACCTGAATATGTAGGCTGTGTCAAATTCATGCGATGGCTCAATCAGGGTGGACACGTAGAGCTAGCTAGGTGACCCCAGTGCACCTTGCACCACACTGATCACGCCACAAATGTGGATCACTATGTCATCTCTGAGCCATCAGCCAATCATACTAGCTACAAATCCAGCGCCACATCAGGGTTCATTGGCCGCATGTTGCGTCTGACAAAGCGTACTGAGCAGCCAGGCCTGTCCCTCAGCTCATACAGGCGTGTCTGGCGGGTGTATATATCCCAAGCCTCCTGCTCGGCGCCTCCCAAGCCGTGCATTATGTGGCCGTTCCAGTGGCTAGTGATGCGGTCGACCTGCATGTGGCATTCACGCTTCGATGCCTTGCAACAGCATGCAAATGTCATGCCAGTCTGGAAGGGTTTTTGTTGGCATCCGGTATGCTCTCATCAACACACCCTCCAGGACTTCGCATGAGGGCATGCAAATGCCAAGACAATAGAGACTTAGGACTGGTGCCCACCTGGCCTGTGGCAGGATTGAGCTCATACATGGTGGTCATTGGGATGGTCATGTGGGAGCCGTCTCGCCACGCTGTGCCCAGGGGCCGTTTGCGAGGAGCATCCCCCGCTCTGCTTGGGACATTTCCCTTGCTTTGAGCACTGTCCTGAAGACCGTCCCCATTGCCTGGAGTCTCGGCTTCAGCAGCACCTGCAGCATGCATGGAGCCACTGTGCCCTACAGGTGTTCAATGTAGCATTCACTCTAGCCCTGAGCATGATATGGGCATGCTGCTGTGCAGGACCCCACCACAGGCTGCGGCCTTCTACATTCCTAGGGCTGTGTATGTAGTGTGCTTCGGAGGTAATTTTGTCTGAAACACTAACAACCTCCTTCCCAGGAAGCAGGCCTATGGTTTTGTGATGTGACATACCTTCAGCATCCACCTCAATTGCCAGATCGGCAGCTGCTTCCGTGCTATTTGAGGAGGCGCTGCACATGAGGCCAATGAGGTCTGGAACGTCCCCTTGCTGCTTAGTATCTGAGAGGCTACCAGACACAAAGCCACTGCCCCATTGGAAGCTGAGGCGCTTTTCTGTGTCAAGGATCTGCCTGGCGGAATCTGGCTTGCTCTCTGCTACTGTGGGAGTGCCTATTGACCCTTCTTGCTGCATGCTGCTGCTTTGCTGGCTGGACACCGTGCTGCTGGTGATGGAAGACTCTGCACTGCTAGCCTGTTGGACGCGAGCACGTGACACGTCACGCGGGACTGTGGCGTACGCTAGCAGCCTGAATGTGTGGTCCTGCTCTGCTAGCTTAGTCTTGCCACTGCTGACAAAGCTGGACGCTGCTTCTACAACACCGTCCAGATGCCTGAGATGGGCACTGCTGCTCTGGGCACTGGTGGGCACATTGGGCAGCCGGGTAGCCCGCATGCGCTTCAGGGGCGGCAGCGCCTTCATTGCTTCATCTGTCCTGCGCTGAGCCTTCTTCTGGCGCAGGTACCACTTGTGCCAGAGGGGCGCAGGATGCCACTTCAGGCTCGCTCTGCTGCTCTCACTACTGCTGCCTGTAGAGGCGCGCTTTTCTGGCGCTGCCGAGGCCTCTGCGAAAGCCCCCGTCTCAGCGCCCGTGCCGCCTGCTGAAGGAGGTGCATCTGAGGCGGCTGCTGGGGCACTGCTAGCAGCTGATGCCACCTGGCGCCATGGCTCCACGGGCGGATGCATCGTGCGGCTGGGTGCATTGATGTCGAAGGGGCGGCCTGCCGCTGCAGCCAGCGTCTGCTGCCATGGCTTTGGCAGCTCAGGCTTGGGACGTTCACGGCCTGCAGGGCATTGTCAGGTCAGCTCCTGTGCACAAAGCATCGCAGCAGACAGTACAGTGCCATCACATCATGGCATTTGTTGCTAGCTGGGCAATAGAAAGCACCTCTGAAAATGGGGCGAAAAGCTTAAGGGCAGCAGAGGCGCAGATAAGCAGAAGATGGGCACATGCAGATCTGTCTCTAAGCACTACGCATTGCCTCAGAGATGCACCTGCAGGCTCCGCGCTGCAGGAGCGAGAACCCAGGCCTGCAAAGATTGCTGCAAGTATTGATGAGGTCAAGCTTTGAGGATGGGTGGTGTATTGCACTGTTTCAGGTGGCGCACCTGCAAACACCCCTCTGCAGCGCAGGGCTGCAAGTGCCTGCGCGGCAACATCATCACCCATCTGCTGCCTCAATGCCAGATCTTCCACTGTTGCCGCACTCAAACTGGCTGGTAGCTGAGAGCTCAACAAAGTTCCAGGCTTCACCTGCACCCAAGACACCTGGTGGTTGGGGACCAGGCATGAACGCCTTGCAGGGCCTGTCTGGCATTCCTGCTGAGGTTCCAACATGCAATAGCTTTGATTGCCGCACACTTTGAATTTGCGCTATCGCAGGCAGTCACGGACATACAAGCCATTGCAGAGGACAGCATGCCTGCTACCAACCCTTGTGGCTAGGATGAGAATCTATGATGCCTTGCATCGCTGACGCATTGTGATTCAGTATGCAAGCCCGAGAATGGGCAAGCCCAGGGCAGGTGTGTATGTCACTGGCATGAAGCGTGAAGGATAATCAGGACCAAGAGGAAACTCAATACCTGTCGGATTGAGGATAGCACTGAGTGCAGCACTGCAGCCGAAGAAGCTCCCTGCATGCTGCTGCCCTGATCTGGCAATGGTTCGCTGCTCATGCTGTCCACATTGTCACCCTCATCTGGAGGATAGTCAAGGCTCAAGCGCCCCGCAGCCCAGTCTTTGACCGTGTTTTGGGATGCTTGCAGGGCATCCTTCATACCGACTCTGTGTTTGGCTGTGCTCTGGTCAGAGGCATCTGCAGAAGCTTCTGCAGGATCCCGCTGTGTATCAACAGAGGAGGTCTCTACAGGACGGCCCTGCTCTGGAGCTGCTTCTGGTGCTGCAGCACTGCGGTTGCTGCTTGGGTCCGCAGCTGCTGGTCGGTCAGCTGGCATGCTGGTAGCTGACCCTGAAACTGACTGAGACGTGGCATAGCTGCCCTGCTGGCTGCGTGCTGCCGCTGCATCCAGCGCAGCCGCAGGTGACAAGTGCTGGGATGATAGTGCTGTGCTGGACTGCTGATAGCCCTGCGCAAGGCCTATGATCCTGCAGGTCAGCAGCAGATCATGCTCACTCATCTGCACATGTTGCAACACTATGCCGCCATGACTGTAGTCGGTCAGGCAATGCCGCAGCTACTGTGTGCTGTGCGGCACTTACTGCAGCCTTTACGTATGTACGCAATACTTGCACTCATCAACAGCCGTCTGAACTGTTTTCCTCACCTCAATCCATGGCACACCTGCCTCCCAGGTATGGCAGCATGCACGCACAGTGTCAAGGAAATCACAGGTGCACCTGGATCCGCCGTGCTGCATGTGCCTCAGCATCGGCAGCAGCAGCTGGCGCCCCCTCCCATAGGGTTCATCCGCAACCCCCGCAAACCTAGGCTGGCCCTTTGCGGGATCTGTGACAAAGTCTGCGGCCCTCGTATTTAGGAAGGGATCCTTGAGTATGTCTTGTGGCGACCCGAGTGCATCTGCGGACAGACAATCCCGTCATGGCATTGTGTGAAGGTTGTTGTCAATCCTGCGGACTCAGCCTATCCCATAGAGTTTGCACAGCCACAAAAGAATGTGCAGCAGTCCAGTGGTGGTCTTGACATGGGTCTGAGGGCTTGACCTGGCCAAAGGTGACACCTCTCCCTCCTGGGGACCAAGTATGTGATGATGTGGAATGACAGACTGACCAGTGTCATCAATGGTGAGGGCGGGGTTGCGCTCCACAACAGGCAGCGCGCCGCTGCGCAGGCGCTGCTGGTTGGTGAAGGGTCTGTCTGCGTAGGCGTCCCTCCACAGCACGGGGCGCTCCAGCTGCTTGCGCTCCCTCCTGTTGCGGGGAACGCCCCTGACCTTCTGGCCCCACTGCCGGTATTGCTCCAACACCTGTAGCAACTCCCCTTTAGCCTAGGTTGATGATTCCTGAGGTGCCTGACCACTGTAGGCAGGCTGTCCTTCAACAATCAACAACCAAAAGCTCTGCTCCATGCTTGAGCCGTTGCAGGCAAGTTCTAGTCATGGTCGAGGGATCAGATAGCTCTTGGATTGAGCACTTGCAGGCAGGAGATCCCGGTACCCAGGGCCTTTTGGAGAACCAAACATTGCAACCATGGAGGGGGGGCATGGTATCACCAGCAGATACGTCAGTTGCGCAGAAGCAGAGGTCACCTCCTCAAGATGCTCATCGTCAGACTGTGTCGTACTGGCATATGCGGCCATGAATGCGTCTGGAAAGAGCGCTGCCTTGAAGTGGACTCTGACATACTCCAGGTACCAGTCGGGGTAAGGTATGTTGAGCCATGAGTCAACCATGACATACCACTCAGGCACTGGCCTGCATTCAACTGCATGCTTGACATCCCTGAAGACATACTACAGCACCAGAAAATCTGACGTGAGTGTTCAGCGCATGTAACACCAACAGACCTGAGACATCCATCTGGCACTAAGACAGCTCAAGGTGTTTACGGCGGGCAGAGATACCTGACAACAAGGCTATAGTATGTCATGGTCAGCAGATGACAGGTTGAGGGGAGGACAAGATATATGACGATTGTCAGCAAATGGTCGGGGGTTGTGCAACTACACCTGTGCTCACTCATATGGCCCCAGATTTGGCAGAGCTCCACATTTCCATGAGTCCGATCCATCCTCTGCACCCCAAGAAGACACCTCCTTTGCCATGCATCAGCAAGCTTCTGCTGCAAGGAGCAAATGCTGCAGCTCCTGGAGAACAAAGTTGCAGTGAAGATGTCAGATGATGTGCAGCATTGTAACACTCACAGTCAGGAGGGAGTGTCTCTCACATTTGCGTAGCCCATGACAGCTGGCAGGCCTCTGCACTCCACGACAATGTCCCTGTATATAGCATCTTCTGCAAGCAGCCCTGCAGAAAACATCACAGTCTTTCCCTCTTCACAATGTCCTGCACCTTCACCTACTGGTGGACGGGAGTGCACATGTCAGCATGGCCTGTGTGCATCACAGAGCATACGCCCTGGTCAGTCACTGACAGCAACTTCCCGAGCAGCTTCAGGGTCCAATGCATGCATGGCTGTGTTGTGGTCTGTGGATGGGAAATGAAACCTGCAGAGGCCAGGGCTTGCACGGGCTGCGAAGGCGTGCCCTCCATGTAGGCGCGGCGCAGGCAGTACGTGATCCACTCCAGGCGCTTGAATTGGCGCTCGATCTCTGGCGGGATGTCCGGCGCAGGCGTGACCTGCCACAGGCCAAGCGCACAGTTGGCGCAATGATGTCATCAGGCAAACTTTGATCAGAACAGACCACTGGGATGAAGCGAGGCTCACCACACTTTGTCTCTCTGTGCAGCAGAGTCTAACTGCCGCCTATTTGATGAGTTTTCTCGATGCTGCCGAAGAGTAGCAAGCAATCACTGTCGAATATCAGTCCATGGGCATTATGAGAAGTAATGATGTGTGGAAGAAGTAATACACACCTCCTGGATGTCGTTCATAGTGACAGGCACGTCAGATCTCATGGCAACTTGTTCCCACTGTGCGTCCAGAGCCCTGACATCCTCGGGGCTGATCTGCAACCACAGCATAGCATTCACAATCACTGACGGTCTGTCATCGTGGGCAGCACCTCATAGGCTGGCTGCTTGCTCACATGTGTGCACGAGTCAAAGTATACATGCCCTGAGCTTCATGTCGGAAGCCCTGCTGGCATGCCACACATGTTGTTGGGTTGGCGCATCATGCTATGCCAACCATGGGACTCTGGCATAGGCACATGCAGAGCAAAGCAGCCGCCAGTCAAAATCTGCACTTCCTGCAGCAGGCTGTTCTTGGCGCTCGAAAGCAATTTTTTCAAAGTTGGGTGTGCTCGAAAGCTATACCTGCCAGTCCTTGCGCTTCAGGAACTGGGCGTCGTAGCGGGCCTGCAGCGCGTCCATGCGCCTGAGGAAGGACTGCGCACTCTCCTTGGGGCGGCCGATCTGCCTGGGATCGGGCGGCAGCGGCTTCCCGGCCTCCAGCAGCTGCAGCATCTCCTCCACGCCCTCTCCGGGCTCGAAGAGAATGTCATCCTGCATGCGCGGGGCCAAATCAGGCTGGCCTTCATGCGTGGGCTTTACTTAATGTCAACATCCCTTCATGCGTGGGGCCAGCTCGATGTCAATGTCGTCCTTCATGTGTGAATCCATATCATCCTTCACGCGTGGGGCCTTATCAGGCTTGGGAAACGTGCCACATGCAGCGCCATGATCACACAGCACATCCAGACCAAGCAAGCTGCAGCTGCTCATCACGTCCCCAAATCAGCTGCTGGATCGGCCAAGCACTAGCATCGTTGTCGGAAGCTGAGTGGCAATGAGAGTCAATGCCACCTTCTGTTCTAGTCCTACTCTGCTTCCACTTGACAGGGACAGTGACATGCACACTGATGAAGTCATTGTTGTTGAAAGCTGTGAGCAACAGAATGAATGTCGCCACCTACCACAGCAGTGGGAAGACTCTGGCTGTACGTCCAGTTGACAGGAATAGTGCCAATGCACAAAATAGGACCACTGGAAAATGCTGGTTCTATAATATTTGACGATGACAGTGCCAGTGTATGAAAACCAGCCAGGCTGCAGAGGCGTACCCCAGGCATGGTCAGCTCATCGTCGAAGGGGTCTGGCAGGCCGTCGAAGGGGTCGTCTCGATCTGTATCATCCTTGACTGAATCCTCAGCCGCCTCCGCAGCCTCCCTTTTGATGTTGTCCAGCTGCGTCTGGAAGAACTCTGACCACTCCTGGTCGCTCAGCTGCTCCCCGTCGTCCACAAACTCTGCAGCGCACATACCGCATGCACGTCACATGCATTTTGGGTCGTGACAGGACCATCCTGTGCAGCCTGCCTGGCGCCTTCCCATCCTGACATGAGCGCAGGTTCGAGGAGGTCAAGGGATGTCATCAGGTTGACACAAAGCATTGACGTCAATGCCATGAGGTCTGCCATGAGCATACTGACATCACCGGGAGAGGATGCTGGATCGAGCACGTGCTCCTACTTTCATTGCTCCACTCATAGGACAGAGGCCTTGGCAGGGGCACTCCGCTGCCCCCTGCAAGGACCGGCTCAGAGCTGTAGGGCATCGCATCGAGGACCCCCGCCGCCTCCAACATGTCCCTGACTGGCTTAGGGTACTCCAGCGCCCCCGCCTGCACCCAGCTGAGCATCACCGAGGGGCTGCCTCACCAGGCCACATCTCAGCGGGCTCTTGCTTGTGTGCATCCCTGCGGCTTCCGTAAGTATGTAGCTGCTGAGTCCTGCTTGTGTGCATCAAAACGCGTCAGGCTTGGGGCCATGTCACCTATTGTGACGATGCTATGACATGGCGCCAGCTAGCATCGTCAGTCATCCAGATTGGGTGGCTCTTGGAGCAGACCTGCTGTCCTTGCTCCACTGCATCTGCATCCTTTTGCTTGATGACCTCCAGCAACTCCTTCTGCTCTTCTGGTGTGAGGCGCCCGGTGATCTCCTTCAGCTCTGCCAGCTGCTCGTCAATGATCCTCTGGCGTCTCAGGATCTCCTCAGAAAGCGCGCCTAGCTCTTCACTGTACAGTATCATCACAGGAACGCTCAGGATGGCCCCCCCCCGGGAGTCATGTATGTTGACGTTAAAGTGAGGCATGCCGGATGTAAGAGTCAGGCGCGCCGTTACCCGTCGCCAGGCAGAGCCTGAGATGCTAAAAGCCGTCTACAGAAGCTCCGTGGACCTGCAAAAGACCTCCTGAGCATGCCGAGCGCCATTGACTGGTTCCGGAACATTCTGTAGAGTGAGGTATGAAAGTCATGCGGAACTTTGGGCGGCAACTCACCTATGCATCTGGATACAGAACGAATACAGCTAGCTCTTTGCAACCTCCAGGCGTGCCTGTACACTGTGTATGGAGGGTGGCAGTGTGCGGCCCGGGCGAGCATGCAGAGCTACAGCATGCGGCGTGTTGCCTTTACCTATCAGATCAATACATGACTAAATCTTATAAGTATGGTTTGCAAGTCATAAAGCAAACTACATTCTCTTCACAAGGGCTCCGAAAGCTCACGTGCCTAAGTGGTACAGGCTTCCCCGCCTTCGTGCTGAAAAGCCTAACAAGTTGCTCTCACAGATGTGTCCAACACAATGCAACGCATTTGGAGTTTCAACGCGTCCACAGTTCCCAACAGCGCTGAGCAAGAGCATCTGCCCAAGAGTCGGGCAGGTTGGGCACTGGGCTCCCTGTCGTGATTGGGAAGCGTTGCATCTCTGTTCCACGATGTGTCCAGGGAAGGATCTAGAAGAGCCCCCTCTCAAAGACTACCCGGAATGGTGGGCTGTGGCGGGCTTACAGGCAGTGGCACGAGCACCTTCAGAAGCCCCTCTCGTGCGTCTCGGGTCGCACCTTCTGGGCGGACATTCCAAAGGTGCATGTGCTCAGCTGAACGCCCTCGCATCAAGCTCATCGCAACAGACGTCGACGGGACACTGCTGAACTCAAAGCAAGAACTCACCCCGGCTGTAGAGCAGGCCATCAAACAGGCCGCTGACCTTGGAGTGCCGGTGAGAGGAGACGACCCCTTCACAACCTGCAAAACTTGTGAAGCGTGCATGCAAGCTCGGACCTCTTGCCATGGCGCTATGCTCATGCTGGCCTCTGTCCATGCAGCTGGTGGTAGCCACAGGAAAGGCCCCAGGCTGTGCATGGACAGGTACTCCATCCGTGGTTCCTCCCCAGGCAGATGCTGTAGCGTGCTTCTCGATGATCTCACTCCTAAATGTCCATCTCAGTTGTCTCTAAAGACATATGTAATGAAGGCGTTCCCAAAGCAACGATGACCAGTACAGACAACGGATCAGGTTTTGATACGCAAATGCCGGTGCAGCGGATGTGTTGCCACGACTGGGGCCGCCAGGTCCAGGCGTCTTCATGCAGGGCAACCTGGTGTTCAATGCCAAGCAGGAGCTCATCTACAGACGAGACCTCGAGCGGTCTGTTGTAGAGATTGCCATAGATTTTGCAGCCGAGCATGGTGAGCCCGGCTTCTGCCATCATTGTGACAATCATTATGAGGATCATCTGTATGACAAGAAATGTACTGTTCTGATTGCGCTCCATAGACGGTCAGAGTTGCGAGGGCCGCGCAAAAGATGCGGCTGCTCTGCTCCCCATAGCTTCCTGCCCTCAGCTCGTTGTGTCTTCCTGTCACCTGATATGGCTTTCAAGGAGCTGGGGCAGTGTCAAGCGGGCTGCTGAGTAGGCGCTCCAACAATCTTTACCCTGGTGACTGTGCCTGGGGCCCAGAATGCCCTTGTGTGCCTTGAGAGCCTTGCAGGCAGCCCAGAGAATGTCATCAGGTCTGGAGTACCTTAGCAGCCTTGGACGCCCTTTTCAGAGGTTATCTTCTTCGGCGACATGTCAGCGCTACCACTGGCCTCTTGCCGGATGCAGAAGCCTGCAGGGGGATGCATCATTCTGCAGGAGTGACTCTGGTGGCCTACAGCGTGAGCAGAATAGTGACAGAGAAGACGGATGAGCACTCTGACAGGCTGCTGTTCTACGGGGAGCCCACTCCCGAGAGCATTGGGCCTCTGAGAGGGTTTCTGGACGAGGGGGGGACCTTTCAGAAGATGATCCTGATGACGTCAGAGGAGCACCTGAGGGAAGTAAGGCCGCTGGTCCTCGCTGCGCTGCAAGATAGCGCAACGCTGACCACCGCCCTGCCGGGCATGCTGGAGGTGGGTAGTCGCCCCAGAGCTGCCTTCAGAACCTCTCATACAGCTGAGCGCTCAGAGGGGTATTCTGCAAGCAGATGGGCATAGTCTGCGGAGTGCCCGATGTGCTGATACCACAGAACTCTCTAAATACAAAGTTGAAGCACAGATCAGACAGACATCATGTTGCCCAAGATTGGCTACACTGCACCAGATTGGCTTACATGAGGATAGGTGCTGATCACCCCGGCCACATATTACCCAAAGGTATCCGTATAGTACTTCAGTCACATTGAGGCAGGCGCGCCTCCTGTGGGTTCAGGTGTTGCCGCCAGGAGCGTCAAAGGGATCTGGAGTGAGCAGATTGCTCCAGGAGCTCAGCGTGGATCCTCAGAACCTGATGGCTTTGGGGGATGGGGAGAACGATGTGGAGATGCTACAGGTATGCATTTACAAATTCCTTTGGGAGGGGGTCACTTCAACTCTGATGCACCCAAGCAAGATACATCTGCCGTGCACTGTGGGAGTTGTATGGCCATAGATGCTTGTGTCAGGGGATGAGCTCCTTTCAAGGGCAACGAATTGGGCGTGAAGAGCTTTCAGATGTGCTGCATATGTCTGACCTCTTTCCGAGCAGGGTTCACAGTGGGCTAGGGGTGATACCCTCATGTCCCTTGCAGCTGGCGGGGCTGGGTATTGCTGTGGCCAATGCAGGAGCGCCAGCCAAGGCCGCTGCAGACGTTGTTTTGGAAGAGACCAATGACCAGGACGCAGTCGCCCGTGCCATCGAGCGGTTTGTCTTGTCTTAGGACTGAGCAGCAGTCCTGTACATGACCTCACAGAGCAATACAAATCCAGTGCAAGCGCCTGACGAGGGCTGTTGAAACAACGTGAGTGAGAAAAAGAGAGCTATGCACAGCAGATCTGTAGGGCTGCGCCTATGTGGTTCTATGGTCATTGCAGCAGTAATCCGGGGCAGAACCGCATTGTTGAAGGCCAACTGGCACTATGGCAACAGGACCTGGAATTGGCTTCTGCAGATTTGAGAAGGCTGCTGAGACCAGTGTAACAACAAGCGACCACATATTACATGTTATGTGCCAAGTATGGTCTCACAGGCCCCCTCATTCCTGCTATGATAGACATGTTACAAATAGCGAGGCCTCATGTTTTGTTGTTGGGGTTGCCCGTCACCCAGGTCGCACCCATGTGCGGCTTCAAGATCTCATTGACATCTTTCATAGCAGCTTCCTCCTTCTTGGCATCCTTGCTCTCTGCCAGCCCCAAGGCCTCTAGTACTATCTGCACATCTGTGTTGACCTGCACCACAGTCAGCCTGTCAGAACTATTGCAGCACACTCCTCAGAAGCTTTGATATGCGGCTGACTGAGGGGTGAGCTCAATAATCTTAGCTGCTAGCAATACAGCTCCCGTATAGGCAGCATGTGCCAGGCGCCATGTGTAGGCGACACTCTGGACATTGATCACCTAGTATCGCAGTGAGAGGGGCTGTGAATCGCGCTTCTTCAGAGCCTCATCAGCAGGTAACAGGCTAAGTCTGCAAAATCATCCAGAGGTGAGCTTTGATATATCCTATCCTCCTTCACATGCCAGAGGCAACTTAGCGCACCTCATCGGGGGTGCGCATGCCAACAAGGGTGACTGCAATGCCCTCAGGCCGCGCAGCCTCTTTGATGGCTAGGGTGCCGATGTCCACTCCATGTGATGCAGCCTTCTCGCGCGCCTGGATGGCTGCCTGCAGCACTGGCTTCGGCGCCGGGTGCCAATCCAAGGCTCCCTGAGTGCAAGAGGCAAGGACTCATGTCGTGTCCCAGACGTCATGTGAGTGCCTGCCTGCATCATTTATCGAGTGCTTCCCAAACAGCAGCCGCGCTTCTGATGCCTGTTCTAGTGAAGAGCCCCGCTTGCGCGCCTTCATTCAGCCCACTGACTGGCTTCTCGGCACAATGCCAACCTCGTTGCTCCCACACATGCAGCAACACTACCGCACTCCATCATGCTCTGTCAGCACCTACCTGCCTGGCTGCCTCAGTAGCACCGTACAGTTGCCCAAACCCGCGAGCATCCTAAGCACTAGGATACTACACCGCAAGCAGGTGTGATCACCTGCTTTGTGAAGAGGCCATGGAGGTCATGGTAGTCCATACCCATGTGAGCTTGCCAGAAGCTCTGAGCAGCACTATGATAGTATCTCGCCCCAAGCTGACCAGCGTTCCAGCGATCGACCGTAAGCAGGGGCTTTACCTGCTTTGTGAAGAGGCCCATGGAGGTGACTGAGGCGCTGATGACTCCCACGCTCTTCTCCGCAAAGTAGGGCAGCAGGTCGAGCAGCGACTTGTCGTTCAGCGTGTTGTGGCAGTAGGAGAGCACGGCGTCCACTGTTCCCTTTGGCACCCTGCACCAGATATCAAAGTGCGTCTGAGAGGCCAGGTCACCTGCATGGGGCCTGTCCCAGCATGGCTTGAGGTGAGGACCTCAAGATTGCTTAACTGCTCTAAGAGCAAGGGTATGCCATCGTCCAGCGGAAGCTCAAGACTAAAATTCTTCAAGTTGCAGGGCAAAGCCTGCCAGGGCGGCTGGGATGGCAGGAGCTGTGTCCATGCATCCGAAATATCACGCCTTGTCAGGTGGCTTGATGTTTCCAAGAACGTTGTCTTGGCTGCTGGGCCGCGGTCCACAGGCTAGTCCATGACACTCTGCAGCTAATCTGGAGCCCTTTTAGTAGATCTGCCCTACACCTGGGCTCTCCCGCCTTTACACTGGTGAGAAGAAGAAATGAGCAATGAGGAACGTGGCGGACCTGTCCAGGATGTATGTGAAGGCATCGAGAGGCAGGCCTGAAAATCCTACATATTTGACCTGCGCAAAGGCATAAGAATGAGATGCCTGCCTCTACGACAGCGCCCTCAAACTGGGAGTTACGTATGCATGTGCAAAGTTTGGAGGGGTGCATACCTTGCCAGACTCTCTGAGCTTCACCAGTGCGGGCAGCGTGTCGTTGATGATCTGCAAAAGATGACATCCCTCAGGTTGAGCCACTGAACCCGCAATCCCGCTGAGCTGCTCACATTCCTCGGTACCGTCAGCAGACATGCTCAGAGCACCTGCTTCCTTGAAAAGACAGGACATGAGAAGCAGTCGGACGTTTCTGAAGGGGAGATGGCACCTCTTTCAGGTCGTCCACATATTCCACATCATGGATCAGTATGAGGTCGATGTACTCTGTGTCCAGGCGCTCTAGGGACTCTGAGACACTGCGCGTCACTCGAGGCCCTGTGAAGTCTGCTGGCTGCCCTGGGCCATACTTGCCCACCTGTGATCAGGCACATCGCCTTCTAGACAGTATCACAGATAGCTCCTCCTCATCATTACACCTGTGGTCTGCTGATTTGCACCCTGATTTGAGCATTTTCAGGAACGATCGCCTTCTGCTTGCAGCACCAGGGCCTCAGCTTCAGGCCGAGAAATTTCTGTTGTTTTGGGGCTGTTGTTCCTATTGGCACAGGAGGGCGACCACACCTTTGTGGTCACGAAGACCTCATGCCTTGGCAGTTTCTTCAGGGCTCGCCCAAGCAGCTGCACAGCAGCACCCATCAGACACCGTCATATTGGCGCTATCTACGGACCGTGGTAACATCAAACGTGGTAGGCATATCATGACATGCATATGCCCTGATCAGGTCGAAGGACTTGGTGCTTACTCTTTCAGCTGAGCCTCCACCATAAAAGGGGGCCGTGTCGTAGAAGTTGATGCCCTTGTTGAACGCTTCTACGATAGCAGCTAGCCCTGCCTCCTCATCTGGGGTCTGGGAAAGGGGCGAAAACGTGGTCAGTATCTAGATTACCTGACCAGATCAGCTCCAGATCACAGGTGTAAAAGCATGCAGCAAGATGCCCCTGGAGCCGACATACCAGTTCCGTGCACCTCACATACAGTAGTAATAGCAGATACTGTATCTATCGTCCCAACTGCTTCATAATTGGCTCTGCTCGTCATTAAAGGACACCGGCATCGCAAGTGCTTACTCCATATGCATGCCCCAAAGGGCTCGTCCCCATGCCCAGCACGGAAACTCGGAATGAGTCTGGCTTTCCAGGCACCAGAGGGTGCTTGGGGATCTTTGCCGTCATGCTGGTCGTGACTGAACGAACAACCTGCGCCTTGCTCCGGAACCTTCCGCCGTGCGCAGTATGTGTGGTACTTAAGCTCGGCGCAGCTCCTGTGTGTAATTTCCTTAGAACAACACAACAGCTTTGGAAGCAAAGGTGTCGCAGCATGCTCGAGAATGCGTGGCGAGCTTTCAAAATGACGCCTTTCTTGGCACGGCCTATTACTGTGTGTCCACGTCAAGGCCTCGCCCGGAAACATCTCCCGATGGTATCTTGGCCTGCACACCAGTGAATCCGGTACGAGACGTCCCGATACGTCGCCCACACCTGTATGTCAGCGCGCTGCGAGTGTTCTGTCGCGCTTGAAAGCCTGAGCTGATCGGGACAGCCACGCAGCGACCAAGACATTGTGCGAGCCCTAGGTAATGCTTCTCACACCCTTTACAGTATTGAAATGTCTGCGTATTCCGGTACATTGCCCTTGCGCAGCAAGATACAGAAGGTCCTTGTAGGCTCTCGTCCTGCCCTCGGGCTGGGCCCTGATGCCGCATGCTGGGCCTGCTAGTGTTTGAGTGCATAAGCCCTGGGAGCACCTTTGTGGTACATGACGCGGTATTGTATGTAAAAAGACTGCCTGCAGCATTGCGTGCCAGTCACCAGCTTATCTGCCAATAAGTGCGGCATTGCAGAGTGCTTTAGGAAAAGCTACCCCATCCTGACATCTTCAGTACGTATGTGGCAGAGACACCAAAGTGGCAGCAGACGGGGGCTTGCTTACTTCAGTCCGCCGACTCGAGGCCTTGGCATGTACAGGTGTTCCAAGACTGCAGCCATGCGGCCCATCCAGGACATGCTGAGGGGCGCAGGCCGGCTGTGCCCCAGCAGCATCACAAGGTCCCTGCATCCCAAGAAGGCCGCACATGCTGGAAGGTCCCTCAGGAGGCTGCGCACAGCAGCAGTCTTGCAGAGCCGCGTGCAGCCTGTGGCTGTGCCAGCTGCCTCTGGGAGGGCAGTTGTGGGAGGAGGAGTCACAGACCCCACTGTTGAAGTGGCACCCCCCACCAATGATGAGGTGCAGCCTGCGAGCCTACCCTCCCCCACCTCCTTTCCTTCAGCAGCGATCATCATCGTTGTGTGCGTTCTTCACTACATCATCATGTGATAAGTGCGCTCTGTGCATGGTCTGACAAGCAGACAGCGCTGTTTTCATATTATGAGCGATTTATTTCTGAACGGTCACCTGATCTGGCAGGTGGTGCTGGACCACACGGACAAGCCGGGCGTGAGGGACCGCCAGAACTTCAACCTGCACTGGAGCGTGGACTACTGGCAGAACTTCACTCTGCCGCCCGCCATTGAGGGCAATGATGATGCCCCCATCCCAAGCAGGTATGCCCTTCGAGCAATACCTGCGTCTTGTGCAAAGCTTCTGGGGCGAGCGGCAGCATTTGAGCACGGTGCGAGGCATGTGAGCATGGAAGCAACAGCTGTGGCCTCTGAGCACTGCTTCAGTTTTTGCAGAGAGATTCTGGGACGAGTGGTGGCTGTGGAGCATGGTGTGAGGCACGTGAGCATGCAAGCAGCAGCCATGTCTACTGTGTCATGGCTTCTGAAGCTTGCCCACAAGACTGGCTATTGTCTGTGCAGGCTGCAAGCCATTGGCAGGACGCTGACTGACGCCGCCAACTCAGCCGGCATCTTCTCATCTTCCAAGGCAGCCGCGTACTGGTCGTACCACATCACCCGCTCTGGCTTCTTTGCCATACAGGGCATAGCAGGTTGGCCTCACTACATCATCCTGATAACCACATGCTAAAGTGCTGGACGTCCCAGAAGCGTTTTGGTTGTCATCGCACACACCCACACCGGAGCGCTCTCAATCCCCTGCAGCTGTCTTTCAGGCTGTACCTGATGTGACTGGGGACAGCTGGAGAATCAGGTCTTCCTTGGTGTGGGTGTGAGCAAACAACAGGAGGTACATGCTCTTCTGTCTAGGAGTAACTGCTGGACTTCTTCTTTGCGTATGAAGCCAGGGCATCTGGAACATTATAGGGCGTGCATGATGGGCGAGACCATCTGGAAAGGACCTCACTCATGCGGGAAGTGTGCAGGCGTACTGGCAGCGCGTGCGGCGTCGACAGTGACCGGCCGGTCATCTGACGACACGGGCATCAGGATAGAGAGCATCATCAAGGCCGGCCTCACAGGGCCCATGGCAGAGGCCCTCGCCATGTACTACCAGGTCAGCAAGACATCATCCTTTTGAAGTGACTTTCTGTTGATGTCGGTGAGAATTGCTTGCCCTCCACAGGCTGTCTCAGACTGTCTCATGGCTGTGATTGCAGCAGTAAAGGTGCTGGAGGGAGAATTTTCAAAAGACTACGTCTCGTGGGAACGTCACAACAGGGTGACACAGGGTGTGGTGCGTAGGACTACAGGAACATAGAGCAGGACGTATACAAGCTGCCCTGGGACATGACCACCAGCGGCCACCGTCAGTGGAGCCCCTTCTGGGTTGCCCAGCGCACTGCCCAGGTACCCGCTCATATCGCCAATAGAAGATCATGGCTCCACCTGCTGCCCTTTCTAGAGGGGTTGGTCCACACCTCAGCACGCATATGTATTGTGTGGTCTTGTGTAATGTTGGAACTCTCGATACCACACTGAACATGTGCTGTGCTGAGTTATGTTGTACTGTCCCTTCATGACCTGCAGCAAGGTTGAGCCATGGACGGCTTTGAGACCAATTTTGTGATATGCTGTTTTGTGCATCCTAAATAGTGCATCTGGAAGTGTCCCGATGTCTGGTTGTACCTTTCCTAGTAGGCAGAGCCACCTTTTCTGGCCTTGGTGTCTATCAAGAAGGAAGAAGACCTAAAAAGGGCACCCTTCCAATGCAGCCTCTGAGAGGCATCAAAGTCGTCTTTGATCGCAACCAATCATCCAATTGAGTTGAGGTGTTCAGCCTGGAATTCTCTACTGCTGTGCAGTTTGTGTCGGAGGCCAGCGCCACGCTGAAGCGGCGCGCGGAGGGCACTGCGGAGGATGTGTGGCTGAAGTCCAACTTGTACCCTGACTACTACCTCAACACCTTCCACTTCCAGGTCAGGCCCCTGCCTCTCAACGCTTTCATATCCATGGGTCCTCAGCTATAGTCTGACTTGTCAGCAAGCTACATTGTGAGCACTTGGGCCATCGTAGAGGGTAATACAGAGAGTAGCTCTCAGTTGGAGCTGTCAGCATTCTGTACGGTGCTCTGTCATGGCCTAGAGGTGCCTTTCAGGCTGTTTGGCTGTTTTCTAGCAAGTACTCCAGATGCACCCTATACTATAGCTTCACCGAGCAAACTTTGATGGTTGCGCAGACGGATGGCTGGCTATCAGAGCAGAGCGCCAAGGTGTATGAGGTGTCGACAGAGACGCTGTTCTTAGGGCGCCAGGACGCCATGCAGCGCCAGACGCTGGTGCCTCTGCACAAGTTCATGATGGGCCGCCCCTCCAATGGCACGGGCGTGCGCGCACTGGAGGTTGCTGCAGGCACTGGGCGCTTCGCAACCTTCACAAAGGTGTGCGGCACCCCCTTGGAATAGCTTCTGTGAAAGTGATTGCACGAGCTGCCTCATAATAGGAAGCAAAGCGTTGGATCAGGTTGCTGCGCTAGTGCTTGCAGGAAGCGAAAAGTCTCCATGATTGCAAGGTACATGCTTCACATTCTCGGTGTGCCAAGTGCCCAAGTAGGTGCGAGGTCCTGACACTTCACTGCTTGTGCAGGACAACTACCCCAAGATGGACCTCACCCTCCTGGATCTGTCACCCTACTACCTGCTGGAGGCCAGGAAGAACCTCAAGTACTGGGCAGACAAGAGGGCGAAGGGCGAGGCTCTGGGCGGGGCGGACGGCACGGGTAGCAACTTCCTGCAGGCGCCTGCGGAGGCCATTCCCCAGCCAGACGCCTCCTTTGATGTGGTGCGTTAGCCTTCTCTCAGATCATGGACTGAATTGAAATCTACCAATTAGCAACAACTGTGCTGGCATCAGCCAACAATGTTGCACATGCCTGCATGTGCTAAATGGCACCTGGCGCTGCTGGCATGCATGTTATCTTGCCCTGCCCACATTGGGGGATGATGCTGCTACGATAATCCAGAGATATACCCCCAAACCAGGGTTATCTAGGAGCATCACATGGCCTATACTGTGGGTCTGGCATCAGGTAGTGCAGTAGCGTCATCGCCTTTCCAAAATCCAACTTCTTGTGTATCTCGTCTCTGCTCAACATGCGCCTGCATGTTGTGGCTTTGCGGGGAAAGATTACATGCTGCATGATGCGTGCAGGTGTACAGCGTGTACCTGTTCCATGAGCTGCCGCCGCACATCCGGCGCAAGACGGTTGCAGAGATGGCGCGCGTGCTGAAGCCAGGTGGCGTCGCCATAATCACCGACAGCATCCAGCTGGGCGACCGGGAGCGCCTGGACTCCAACCTGGGCCGATTTGGGGACTTTAACGAGCCCTTCTACCGCACCTATATCACCGAAGACTTTGGTGCGCGTTTGTCCATGTCTGCCTTGTTGTCTTGTGTGACTGCCGCCACAGTGGTTGCAGTGCATAGGTATACAGATGCGCTTCTGGTCGTGCATACCGTGGCTGTGTTGGTACTTGCCATAGTGTCGTTGCGCATTATACAAGCTGCATTCGGCTTGCGTAAAGTACCAGTTTGGGTTTGGGGCATAATGCATCCCAGGCAGGCATGAGGCATTTCACAAGTACACTGCGCTGTGCAGGCGCGATGTTCAAGGAGGCAGGCTTCGAGCCAGACATGAAGGTGATGGCGTCCAGCAGCAAGACGCTGTCCTTCCGCAAGCCCCTCACCAGCAGCAGCCCTGCACCATCTAACGGCCACCCCGCAGCTATGAGCATTACCCCCACACCACCCAAGGGGTCACCTGTAGAGGAGAGCTATGATGAGATCACTGCCGCAGAGCACAGCGCAGCCGAGATGGGCACTGTACCTGCGTCCTAGGCATGCACTGTCCTTCAGCAAGCCCCAAGCTAGCAGCAGCCCTGCACCGCCAACGGCTAAAATGCAGCTCACAGCAGGGGCCTTGCACCTGTTCAGGGGCACTGCGCACTGTGCAGAAGTCTGCAGCACTCAAGTCATCAACCTGCAACACAGGGCACTCCTGCAGGGGAAGCCTCCATACATGAACGGTTGTAGAGCAGCGCGCAGCGCAAATTGCCCCTGTCGCTGTACTCTAGGCAGATAATTAAACTTGCAAGCCCAAGCCAGCAGCCTCAAGGAGTTTTTGCAGAGAAGATATCACAAGTCATTGCTGCAGAACAGAGCGCAGCTCAGATGCACATTGGGCCCTTCTTGTGAATTGCTGTGCGTAATGTTCTACCAAGCAGTAGCCCTGCGCCAAACCAAGTACCGCCCCGCTGAGAAGAGTTTTGGTCAAACGCTGCAGCGCAGCGTGTGGCTTGCAAGGGGCACCATGCCTGCACCTCAGTGCACGCCTCCCGCATGCCGATAGATAACCCATTTGCGGCAGCAATGCCGGATGGCGGGGAGACGTGAGCAGATACTCTGAGAATGCATGCAGAGCAGGACTTGAACAGGTCCAAGATAGGCTCTGGGCCGGAAGCTGGCTACCAGAGACCATATCTGGGCGGCAAGACATCTCGGGGGATGATGGCAATGACTCTCTGCCATTGGGAGAAATGGCAAGAGGGTCCTGTTACAGAGCCAATCATGTTATTACTATGATGAAGCTCGAGACATCTTGGCAGCTCAGCACCTAAATTGTTCTTCAATTTCACCTTGTATAATTGAGCGTACAATGCTGTACACTATGGTGAGGCACTGAAGTACCAGGTGGTTAGATCCATGATGGCTGATGCCATGATTGCGCAGATATCCTTTTGTTTATAGCATATCTCATAGGCAGCGCTCAAGCTTCCTTTTGTCTGTGATGCGTATGGGATCTTTGGATCAGCCAAACTCTCCACAGCCTGGGGATACTTTGGAATGGCATCTTGCAGCTGGGATTGCCTACTACTCTATATGTGTGATTGCTTGTAAGAGTGAGTATGTGGACTCGCCATCCCTGTCTCTGCATCACCTTGCAAGGTTGTTGTTTACACCGGCATATCTTTGTCCCCAGATCGTCCTTGACAACCACTATAGTGTGCTGCAAACGCAGATACAGATTTCTCTTCATGGTGGCACATGTACATTCATATGCGAAACTATGAGATGCAATATTTTCCCAAACTGTGGGTTCAGATCTTTCCTGAAAACTTCACTGTAGACTCATACATCTGCCTCAGCGCCGTCATAGCCGCCTGCCGCGTTCCCCCTCCGCTCTTCTGAAGCACCGTGTACACGTGCTGCACCTTCATAGACCAGCAGCATGCTTAGCCATACAGCCCCTAGTTGCACATCCTTTCTGGATGATGTTCCTCAGACAGAGGCGCGAGCATGATTGAGTGAATACTCCTGCGAACAGGAACGCCCCAGCCTGCAGCATGGTTTTGTCCATCCATAACACTCTGTTGATGAACACTTGACCTTGAAAGGATGATGAGCTGCAAGGAAGCTTCAGGTGCGCACCTGTGCAGGTGAGCATGCACCATACAATGCGCAGGCGCCTGGCTTCAGGGCGGCTGCCGCTGCAGGCAGGAGATGCGCGGCTTGCTGCTCCCTCGCGCTCACATGGTCGCCACCCAGGCCCGCTGTGTGGAGAGGCGCAGCCGCTAGTGTGATGTAGTCTGCCAAGATGAAGTGGCAGTACATGCCCAGGACCTCCTGCAAGGGGAAATGGCAGGAACATGAGACAGGATCAGCAGGCGACGTGCATGGTGGGCTAAGATAGACTCTCAGGACAACTGTCAGCTGCACTTGGTGTCTGCAAGCTTCCTGATGCTTCGAATGAGTGCAAGGCACTCATGAGTCAAGCATGCTGCGGTGGTAATCATCAATACTGAATTTAGCAGCGTCATGCCGCGTCATTACCTTGCGTTCAGCAATGTCCTCGTAGAGGTGGGACAGGTGCTCTGCGCATTGGCGCGCCATGTCAGCATGCCTGGGCGCCTGCCAGCGCAGCAGGTCCCGCAGAAGCGCCCGCGCAGACGCGGCCAGCAGCGCCATGCATCGGCGCACTGCAGCAGTCCGGTGGCGCACCATTCCCAGCAGCACGTGGCAGCATGCTGTGAAAACACCTCCCGATCTGCACCCATGACAACGCAGTCACATTCATGGTCAGTAGGGCTCCAAAGAGACAAGCCCTTCGTCAGCAAAATATAGCTTCGACCATGGTGCAAGAATTCGCCGTGGGCAACACATCCTTCCTTGGCCTTCAGGATAACGCCAGCACCTGCTTCATCTCAGACAGTGCCATCACCTTGTGGGTATCAGCAAGCTCTCTCACCTTGAAGGGCTTCTTGCGGTGGTAAGGAGCTCATAGGGTAGATGCAGCATTGCTCCAACAAACTGCCCAGGCAATTTGACTACGCTGTCCTTGACAGC
Organism: Coccomyxa sp. LA000219; assembly: GCA_000812005.1. NCBI lineage: Eukaryota > Viridiplantae > Chlorophyta > Trebouxiophyceae > Coccomyxaceae > Coccomyxa > Coccomyxa sp. LA000219. The sequence continues at coordinate 702,823 of KN714649.1, read as the reverse complement.
AAGCGCCTCCAAATTTCTCAAGGCCAGGCACTGGGCTGCAGCCACTGACCCTGCAAGTCAAGAATAAAGCCTTCAGACCTCTGCATGAGTATGGGTAGTGCGATAGCCTGAGAAGTCACTGCACAACGAGAGGAGAGCAACACGCTTTGACTTGCTGCAGAAGGCACTTGTGTGTCGACAGCACTTGAAGGGAGACATGGGGGAAGTGCCTGTACCTTCAAGAGTCTGGACTGTATAGGTGAGCACGTGAGACATCAGAGCTGAGGCCAGCGCTTGTGCATATCGATTGAGCATCTTCCTGGCCGGCCCACTTTGCGCTGTTTCCACCACAAGCAGAATGACCTGCGAACGCAGCTGCTTAGCCAACGGGATGCTGCCCCTGTAGCTTCATCCAACAGTGTTGTATCTATTGCCGTACCCCGGAAGCCGAGTGTTTCTATTGCCACGACAGTGCCCCTTGGTACCTGTGTTGCATGGCATATTGCCTTTGGGGTGGTTTGAAGGGGCATGAGCTTGACAAAGTTTCTCCAGAAAGGGATTGAGACGCAAAGTCAAAGGGCAGACTTTATGCAGACATTGGGTTCAAGGTCCACCTAAGTCTGCTGTCCCTGTTTGCGATTGCACATGACAGTAGCTGACCTGCAGCAAAGCGCAGGCAGCATCTGGCTTGTCACTGTAGCCTCTCAGCAGCTGCGGCGCAGACATGTACAGCTCCTGCAGGTCAGCTTCCCCGGCAGCCTGCTCCAGGTCCTGCACCTGCGTGTCATAGCTGCAGGTAAGCCATGGAGGTTCCCCAGGCTGTTCCCGCTCCTTGCTATTCTGGCGTGCATGGTGCATGTTGAGACAGGTAGGCATCAGCAAATGTGCAGCCAGCTTGCTGAGTGAGGGCAAATGTAGACCAGCCTCTCAGGGAGGCCTCCTTGTGAGTACATGCTGAAAGATCACGCTCAAGACCTACCAACAAAGTGAGGATACGAGCACGGTAGGTGCTGTGGGAAAGATAGAAGCGTACTGAGAGCAGCAGAGAGTGGTGGAAGGCAGCTGCATGCCCAGTGCCCTTGCTGCCCGGAGCGTCCAGCTTTGTGGGCAGGACCATGCCCAGGGATGCAGTGAGCTGCCTCTGCGGCCCAGGATCCTGCCAGCAAAACATCAAGGTCTCAGCATGGTATACACCCCAAAACACTGTCAACCGTCCGCCTTTGCACAGACTGCGGGTGCTGTCTTGGGGCCTGCATGCCCGCCATCTTACTTTCTACTCAGCATATCAGGTCCAGATTCAACGAAGAGACTATTCTCCTCTTAACTTTTGCAGGCGCAAATCAGGGCAAACACAAGTGGTGAACAAAAGAGCAGTGGTACTCACCACCAGATGCAGGGACAGCTGCCTGAGGCAGTGTATGTGCAGGGCAACCAGCCGCATCCAAGTGCCTGGCGGCATGTGCTCCAGCATGCTGGCAGCTGCTCGCAGCAGGCTCAGCGGCTTCTGCAGCAGCATCCAATCCCTCGCCTCCCCCTTGCCATTCCCCTGTGCAGGAAGATGCGCCCACGATCAGAAACTCCTCATGCAGTATTGATTGCCCTCACTATGCAGCATCTAGCTGATGGCGAGCTGCAAACAGGTTGTTGAAAACGTAGTGTCCATCTGAGGGGCTCCGCATAAGAGTTGCAACTATGAGGGAGGTGCTATATGACTTTCGTCAGCGCCTTCACTGTAAAGGGAGATATGGTCAGATGTTTTGTGTCGCGACTATGGAGGCTGCAGCAAAGGCATACCGCTGTAGGCCTGTGACCTTGAAGCAGGTCACATGCCAGGCTCAGGTATGACGCAAGGGCAGCGTGGAGCTCAGCAGCTGCATTGCCCCCGCTGTCAGCTTCCCCACGAGCTGCAGCTGCATTACCGTCACTGCCGTCAGGTTCCTCACGTTCCGCAGCTGCAGTACCGTCAGCTTCCTCCTGCTCCGCAGCTGCGCTGCCGTCCGGCTGCTTGAGCAGCTGCGCAGCTTCCAGCAGGCTGGCAGCCGCGCTGAGCAAGCAAGCCGTGGGTGCCTGGAGCCCCACAGCAGGGCTTGCGCCCCTGCTTGCTGCGCTGAGAGCTGCGAGCTGCGCGTTGATCATGCTCGCCAGCTCTGCTATGAGCCGGAGCAGATGCGGACGAGCAAACAAGCCTGTGCCGGTGCTTGGTCCTGTACACAACCCCACACCTTGGCGAAAGCAAATACGCTACATCGACACTTGCAGCGCTAAGATTACAAACAGGCCGGCACACAGTCAGGGGAGTACCTGTTAAGCTGTGACAGTAGCAGACAGTCATTCTCAGGCAAGCTTTTGAGAGGGCTCATTAGGGGCCGAAGGTGGACCCACCACGAGTTGTTGGCCCTGCAGCATCGCTCTCGGGCTCAGCCGTGCTGGCGACGGCGGCGGCAGAGCGCAGCGCAGCGCACACAGCCTCCAGCTGCTGCGCATGACGCAGCTGGGCATTGCTGCCATGAGGCGCTGAGGCGTGCAGTCCCTCCATCCACTCGCGAAGCATGCGCATAAAGCGTTCACCGGCTGTAGGGTGACCCAGACTCAGCAAGAGGTGCCTGCTCGTGTGGTGCAGGATGGCTGCTGATGCCTCTAGGAGCCTGTGAGTGCCCTGGCGCATGCCCGGATCACTCCCTGCATCCAGGGGTGGATCCAGGGGGGTGGAAGAGCTGGCGGGTGGCGGAGCCAGGAACTCCTGCAGAGCGCCTGCGACCTGGAAGGGCCAATTCAGGCCGCTCTTGCAGGGCTGCTCCAGAATGCCTCTGAGTAGAGTGCTTCTGCATGCTGCCACTCGCGCCATGAAGCACTGCACCGTGGCTGATGCTGTCATGAGGGCTGCCCATGCCCCAGGCGCCTGGGTGGCGTCCAGGCAAGCGCTGATCTGCCCAGTGTAAATCGCACTGAGCCTGATCAGGAAGCTCTGGACAGCAAGGGAGCTATTGAAGAGGCTCCATGTCTCAAACTCGTGCACATCAAGCCGCTGCAGCGGGATGCTGCAGAGCAGCCTGAACAGGCCCTCAGCCGCTGCCAGTGCATCTGATATGCCCGTGCACGCTGCCAGGTTGCCTTTCTGTGGCACAACACCGCATTGCGGCGGGGTTTCTGCTGCTTGCTTGGCGTACTCAACGGCCTCCTTGTGCAGCTTGTTCGCTGGCTCAAAGCCCTGGTAAGCATGCAATCGGCCCTCAGAGACCTGCTGCAGCATGTCCACGCACGCCTCCAACTGCTCTTTGGTGCCTGCCAACGTGGCTTCGTCTGTAATCTGCAGCGGCTGTGAGTCGCTCTCAGAGCTGGCATCATCTTCCAGAGTGAAGAGCGACCACGTTTTGACTATTGTGGCGCAGACTGTCTCCAGCTTGCCGGCGAAAGCTAGCGGCCAGCGCTCCGCCAGCTCAGCTGTCTCCCAGAACTCCTGGCCCTCGAGAAGCTGCAGCGCGGCTGCCGAGAAGCTGAGGTCACCTGCCTCTGGATCACCTCTCAGGCGCGGGACTGCAGCTATGCCTGAGCGGCTCTCACTGTTGCTGTGAGATCTTCTGCCCGGCTCCGAGGATTGCAGCCTCTGCTGCCTTGCTGCGCCGCCGAGCAGGCTGGTCAGGAAGTTCTGCTTCACCAGGATTCCACTGTAGCGCAGAATCATGCTGTGGTAGCGCTGGATCATGACGCCAATGCCTTCAAGGGCATCAGGAGCCTTGTCATCAGGAGGATACTTCCGAAGCCTGGCCATGTCGTTCAGCATGCATAGCCCAGTCAGCCCGTTAGCAACCTGACTAAGCTCCTCGCATGTGCGCTGCTTTAGCGTCGCCTGAGGAGGCTCCTCTTCCGCTTCCTCACCCTCAGCATCTGACTCAGCTGGCGCTGGTTCCTCTGGCTCCGACTTTCCTGCTGCCTCTGCTGCGCTGGAGGCTGCTGCGGGCTGGGCGGCGGGCGGTTTCTGGGCAGCTGGCACAGCCGGGCAGCTGTATTCCAGATGCAGCAGCCGCTCATGCAGCACATCCATCCGCTGCATCTGGCAAGTTGCCACGGCTTGCCACAGCGCTGCCAAGCCTGCCTGGTCCTCACCTGGAAGCAGCAGAAAGTCATGACACAGCCTTATACTTGCCACAAACCTTGCATCAGCAGATGTCCATGACACCTATTGGCAACAGTTTGTCATGACACCCACTGGCTCATAATAGAAGCAATCACCCATGGCATAGTGCATCAGTGAGCATACTGCATGCAGGCATATGAAACATCAAGGTGACGCCAGGATTGTGATCAAGCTGGAATACCTTGGAGCAGTCCCTTGAAGTGAGTGGCATAGTTGACCGCCAGGAAGTTCAAGCTGCAGAGCGTGCAGCCCTCCTTACCGCCCAGCAGGGCATCAAAGTACCCTAACACTGCTGACTCGTCTGCATGAGGATCCTGCATTCGCAATCCCAATCAGGTCAGGCAGACCTGATTTGCGTCTGGATATCTCAAGTGTTCACACTACAGGTCCTTACTCGCAGGTCCTCTCAAGAGCATGCGACAACACAAACCACGGCAGATAAGCTCGGCAGTGCAAGCAATTGCTGAGTATGCTCAGGCTTTGCACTGCAGCACAGGCCCTCAGAGGGTTACAGAGGCCGCCAAAGCACATGTGATATAACACAAGGAGAGAGCCCTCACCATGATGATGGCCTGCCCGGGCAGCGGCAGCACCTGCGGCTGCATGGCGGCACATGCCGCATGGACCGTCAGCGCTGTTCCGTACAGCTGCAGCAGAGCTGCGATCTCGTGGGTGGACGTGCTGTCTGTCACCGCATCTTTCCAGTCATTTGACAGCGCCCGACTCTGCACACGGCAGCATACCCACCTCGGTTGCCCAAGCTAAAGGTGTCCTGTACTCAGCATGAGAAGCCAGAACACAAAACTAGTGAGGGTACCGCGGAATATGTGCAATTATTCTTGTCCAAACCGCAGATGTTGCATCTACTGAGTGGAAGTCAGGTAGTAAGAAGGATGGCAGATGGCATACCAGTGGCTTCCCCAGGCTGTGGGTGATCAGGCCCTCCACTGCTGTTGCAACTGCTGAGGCAGTGGTCGTTTCTACTCTCACGCCTGCACGACCTGTGCAGCTCAGCCTGGGGAATCTGGTGAGCACATGTACAGAAGGCAGTCCTTCTTACATGCTGTAATCACATTTACGTCTGACTGCTCTGCTTGCGTGGCGGCTTCCCTATCATGCTTGGGGAGAGGATTGCTCTTTCCACGCTCATTGTCACTGTCAGGCAAGGATCTTGCTGAACATATATGGGACAGGACCGCACCCTTGAGAACTCCTGTCAACAACAGTGTGAGTGTAGCCATGGCGGGACCCGGCATGTGGGGTTTGAGGGTCTTTCGCACTGCTGCAGCCACAAAGCCCACAAGGGCTGCCCTCTGCCCGGGTGGGGCCTCCTGCACAACCTGCACACCCGCATGCCATCCTACTTGGGTCCAGACAATGCACAGAACCGATTCCACGTAGGCACTATTGCAACCACAGCTGCTCACTCTCATGATGAAGAAGCCATGCACCAAAGTGCGTGCTCATTGAGATGCTGTTGATAGGTACAGACCATAATGTTGTGGCTCTTGGGTCTGGAACTTAGGAGAGCTTGCTTCTTGACAGAAAATGAAGGGATACCTTGTGGAGGGCCTCTTGGAAGCGGGTGTCAGAAACTACTGTGCGGGCTGATTCTGGGCACTTCGGGCTGCCCAGAGCGGCCACAAGGGACTCCAGCAGGGGCGCCAGCTGGCGCAGCTCCCCATATGCCTTCAGCATTGCTGATGCCACTCTCACAGCTGGCGTCTTGCCTGCACTCCACTCATACACATAGAGAAGGTGGCCCAGTGCATATTGGACCAGATTTGCAGGGCAGGATGTGCTTCTGGGATGACAAAATCTTCCAAAGAGCTGCCACTCTTGCCGATTGCCTTAGTCTGTCAGATAAGGTACTGTGTCAGCACGAATGCCGGAACTGTGTGAGAGTGTAGCGAAGGCATCCACAGGGGCTGGTCTGGCAGCCTTCCAGCAAAACATGCTTGCAGGTGACTGATGCAGGCTGCTCTGAAGTAGGGTGCTGGGCTGGGCGTCTTCCAGCATGGACACTATGTTTGACCACTGTAATGGCCTGTTCAGGCGTCCTTGCTGGGAACACAAGCATGCACCCTGCTCCTGATCAGGAAGTCGGATGAGGCATAGCTACCTTCTTCCAGCAGAGCACACTTCCAGATCACCGCCCACAGCTGGTCAAGAGCAGGCTGCACTGCTCTGTGCTCCATGTCCATCAACCCCTCCAGAACCCTAGCTGCCGATAGGGCCTGGTGGCTTCCAGCGGCCTCCTGCTCTGCCTCTGAGACGAGAGTGTCGCTGTGCTCTGAGGGTGAAGTGTCAGGGTGGCCTGGCGCCCCAAGGCACCACTGGAAGATGGCGTTCCCTGTCCTCTCCAACGTCTTCCTCTGCAGACCCTCTCTGTCCTGTGTCGGCTTATATACGCCTGGGCAGCATGCACAGCAGGTCACCTGAGGGCTAGAGGCCTTGTCCCTCACTTTCCACTTGTGCACCTGGCTTATCAGGCATGACGCAAGGTCACTCTGGGCAGGAGGCACCTTTCAGGAGTCCATGGTCTGACAAACTACCATTCTGACGTCAAATCACTATTCATCATATCAGGCAGCATGTCAGATAGGCTTCGTTCAGAAGGGCCACCTTGGACTGCAGCTACTTGCAGGAGCTCAGCAACGCCGTCAGCAAGCATGCACTGCTGTGCATGGGATGTTGCGCTGTTGTCGGAAGGGGACAATGATGCTGTGGATTGTTCCTGCAGCAAAGGCAAGACAGTCACATCTCACCGAGGCACCAACCGCAGAGATGGACATGCCAGAAGGGCTTGGGGCCACATGCTATCTGGGTACAAGAGGATCCACAAGGTAGTGGTGCAGAGGTCCCAAGTCACCCAGATAGCGTGGGGCAGGCGCATGAGGGCTTACTGCCTGCTAGGTCTGTGAGCACATATACACAGGCACTCAGTGAGGGGTGCGGTACCTGTGATGCTGCCACTATCTGATCCATGAGGAGCTGCAGCAGCAGCGCAAAGAATCCAAACTTCGCCAGAGCAGCACTATTGCTTGGATTTTCCCCTCGCTGACTGGATTTTGTGGGCTCAGCAGACTGTGGGCGCTTCAAGGCAGCCCTGAACCTCACAAGCAGCCAGGGAATGCCTCCCAGAAACTCTCGTAGGCCTGTACGCTTTCCCTCTGCAACCTCGCTGCTAATCGTCTGCACCCAACACACATGCTAGCTGCAAAGGGGTATCCGCCATCGCCTTTAATGCAAGCAATGCCTCTACCTTACACATAAGCTACGCAGGCCTCACATACCAAGGAGGAGCCAAACACCAAGCACACAGGATTATTGCACTGCACGATGGTAAGCTTCATAGCCTGTAGGTTGGCATTACGACGTGTCACCAGACGCACCTCCGGCAGCAGCGCAGCATACTTGGACTGGCGAGAGGCTTTCTGAGCAGCCTTGCCATTGTCTTCGGGCTTCTCTGCATTCGCTGCTGGCGCATGCTCAGCGTCCTGGCCGTCAGGAGGCACAGGCTGCAATGAGGCCATTGCAAGCGCTTGCAGATGGAGCAGGTGCTCATTGCTGAACAGGACAGCATCCAGCAGCTGCCTCGCTGTGCTCACCAGGCCCTTCCATGAAGCTGTGCCTCCTTCTGTGCATGCCACAAGCCCTGTTCAACAGAGTGGATAACACCTGTACACCTGCATGCTGAACATTTGGCTGACAGACTCAGAAGGAGTGCAACATTTGAAGATCATGTGGAAGTGTGATTGCTGGATGGCACGGCACATCACCTTTCCTGGGGTTCATTCTGAGGATGGGGACGAGCAGCCTGGTCACTACAGTCTTGAAGGTCTTTTTGTGGTCAGCTTGGCTCTTGCAGGCCGCCATCAGCTGGGACACAGCTTGGGCAGCCAGCTTGCACCAGGCATCTGTGCTCTTCCCCTGGATACTTCGCTCAGCGCATGCTGCTGCGGCTTGCAGCACTGCTTCAGCAAATTTGGCACTGCATGCAAACTATGCAACTCAGCAGGATTTTAAACTGCTCTAGTCTGGTAATGACAGGTTTTCAGTGATTTGCACAAGAGAAAAGCTAACTGCAATGTCTGCAGGCTGGCTTTGTGAAGTCTGAGTAGCAGCCTACCTGCTGCTGAAAGTCTGAGGACTATGTCCTTTCTGCAGCATCTCCATGCTTTCAAGCACTGCCAAAGGAAGCTGGGTATCCACGTCCTGCATAGCAGCATGCTGATCCAGCGCCAGATCTGCCACAAGCATCATAGGCCCCTTGAGAATTCACCGGACAGGGCAATTATTCTGCAACTACTGAAGTGAGTGGTGCAGCTTGACAGATAGATATGCTTTGACCAACAAACACGCAGTGGTGTGCAGGGCAGAAGCATACCTGCTCGTCAACAGCAGCAGGTGCAGCCGCTGCAGCATGATGCTGCGCAGCTCTGCTGGGAGCTTTGCTCTGCATCTGAGTCAGCGCCAGCTGGCACGTCCGGGCAGCAGCCTCTGCAAGAGCAGGGCACGCTGCGCTGCCCAGAGCTGCGCCAGGCATGCGCAGCAGCGCCTCCAAGAGCATCCAGAGCTCTTGCAGGCTCCCCAGAGCCTGGTGATCTGCCTGGGACAGCTTTGCTCTCCCCCCTGCGCCACACCAGGTACAATGTTGTAGCTCTGCAAGTCTACTGCAGCATCCTGGGGCAACACACTATGTGCCCGATATTGGGTGATCAGCCTGGTTCAGGTCTGCTTCCTGCGCTGCGCCACAACAGATCGAAATATACAGCTGTGCAGCATCGTGCAGCATGACATGACATGGACTCTTCAACAGCATGTCTCCCAGTGCTCACACCGTCACTGCCCTCTCGTGATTAGCTTGACAGCAAGTCTGCGCAACAGAGAGTTTGGGCTGATGTGCTACCGCTGGTGAGCTTTCTCTTCTTGGTGGCTGGGCTTTCAAGGGAGGCAGGCGGCGCAGAGGCCTTTGACAGGGAGAGCACAGTCCAGTCCAGGAGCATGCGCTGGTAGTGAGCCCGCACGTTTGCTGGGGCTAATCGCAGGCTACTGTGAAGCTCCTACGTAACAACCAGTCGCCGGGAAACCTTTGAGTCTCTCAGCACAGCTTTGCTGGGGAACTTGACAGCACTTCAGGCATGGAGGTGCCAGCATAGCTGTAAACAGAACAGGCTTCCGTGCTGATAGTGACTAAAATACTGAGATGCCAGAGATACACTTCAGTGGCACTGTCATAGCAACTTACCGTCCCAATGACAGCCTCATCAAGCCTCCCTTGCGACAGCCTGAGAGCTGCCTGCAGCTGTCTGGCCACTGCAAGCGATCTGCGCGCACGATGGGGTACTTCAGATGCTGTAGTATATATTCAATGGTTGATCCAGCGCTTATATAATGCGCGTACCTGTCCAGTGGCGCGTCTTTGGCATGAAGCAGCCTGAGCATCGAGGCAGCAGACTCCTGCGTCATGGTGATCCAGCAGATCTACCTTGCCTACATGATAGTATATGCAACTTCTAGCACTTACAAAACCACGCCGTGGGCCAAAGTCGTTTGTCAGCATATAACTTGATGTCGGAAAAAGGTAGATCAGTGCCCCCTCATTGCGAGCCTGTCACTCTTCATGGCTCGTCTCATATCAATAGGGCTTCATATACCTTACAGGACTATGGAAGGCATGCAGTCAAGCTAATCTCGACACTTGACAGAACAGAGTGCTAGTCTAATGAGGCAATACCTGTGTCGGAATTGTTGAGGCGATGCACTTGAACTTCATCGCAAATTGTATAAGTAACAATGCATAAGGAAGATGCAATGGTTAATGAGAGTTATGACGCGTGGAAAGGTTAGATGGAGTAGTACTGCCCAGACGGGGCTTTCGGCCCCGCCCGGAGCACACGCCACAGTCGTGTACTAGTATTCTGTCACGAAGGTAGGAAGGCGTGGATTAGAGATTCCATAGTTGTCTAGACGTCATGTTTCAGGGCAGAACGTTAGTCATGTCCTTGTCCATGGCTGGTGTACTGCTATGGCTTGCGCCCGCCATTCGGGAAAGCTTGCCGAGTAATCGACATGAGGTGCCCATAGTCGTCACGACATGGGCTTTCACGGCTGCCACGGACGCTGCATGGGCGGTCCTCGCCTCAGCAGGCACAGATGCTTCAGCCCTAGCTGCTGTAGAGGAGGTGTGCATGCACCTGCTCGAGCTCTATACTTTATTTCGACTGCTGCCAGATGGTGCTGGAGCATCCTACGAGAATTGTGGGGGTGGTATGCAGGGCTGCAGCACCTGTGAGAACATGCAGTGTGATCTGACAGTAGGCTTTGGCGGTTCGCCAGATGAGCAGGGTCAGACAACCCTGGATGCGTTGATCATGGATGGGGTGAGCCCTGCAAATGCTGCATCATCTTTGCACTGCATCAGAGCAAGGATGATGGCAATCAAGCATGCTGTGTACCATCGCGCACCAGCGCAATACAGCATCAACAGGAACAGTCATGTGTGCTGTGCAGACGCGCATGGACGTCGGAGCGGTGACAGACTTGCAGTACATCAACAATGCTATCAGCACCGCGCGGAAGGTCATGGAGCACAGCCTGCACACCAGTCTGGGAGGCCTGCAGGTGGGAACGCTTCCTTCTGGCTTCTGACCTCGGAGCCCATCCCTCAGACGCCGTCTCCCTAGCTTAGATGCCTGCTTTCCATCAAGCAAACATGTATCCTGGGGGAGCTCTTGTCTGAAAGGATAGGCTTGCACCCTCCTTAGGGAGCATCGCGCCAAAATGGGAGAAGATCCCTGTCTCCCAAAGTGCACTTGGGAGCTGCAATGCAGGAAGTCATGTGATATGCTCCTGCGCAGGCCACAAACTTTGCGGTGGAAATGGGAGGGCAGCTGGCAAACCTCAGCACAGAGGTGTCTTCCAAGATGTACTATGACTGGTGCGCACCTGCCTCTCTACATATGAGTTCTTGAGGAGAGCACTTGACAAGATCAGCACAGGAGAGGCCAGTGCTGCTGCTGAGGTGGAGGGCTTAGGAGGGTGAGATGATATCGAGCAAGCATCCCATGTTTGACCTGCACACTGGGCAGGATGAAAAACTGGCGTAGCAGCACTGTGACATGGGAGCCACGTGTATGCAGGAAGGCTGCCAATTGCCAGCCCAACTTCCGGAAGGCAGTGCACCCAGATCCCACAAAGAGCTGCGGCCCTTACAAGCCCCTGTCCAGGGCAGAGCTCTCGAGCGCGCCCCTGCGCAAGAGGGAGGAGGGCGCTGGGCTTCTCAGAGGGCTGCAGGAGGAGGAGTCCCTGAAGAGGGAGCTCCTGCATCACAGTCAGACAGGCATGCCACGACAGACATGTCTTGCTCCCAGCCTGGATCAAGCAATCAGCGCTCTGCCGCCTCGTTCCTTGTTCAGCTGCATCGGGGCGATCTGCTGAGGAATGCACAGGAGATGTCAAGCTGCTTGTGCTGAGGTCACAGCTCATAGTGGTCTTGTGAATGTAGGGTTGGGGAGTGAGGTGGAGCCTGATTTGGTCACCAGGGTCAGCAGGAAGAGCCATGATACTATCTCCATGGTAGCACTTGACAGGGAGGGCAACATAGCAGCCGGATCGTCCACCAATGGAGCCAGCCACAAGGTGCCCTGCCTTTGCACTTGCTGCTCTGGTTGATATGGTCTCTCCGGCCTTGGTCCGTTATTTTGGATGCTCGCTTAAGAGGATACACTGCATTTGCAAGCGCATGTGCTTGTGGCAGGCTGCACAGACACAACATGAGCTGTCTTCCGGCAAGGGCTGCAGGATTGGGGCGCACAGTTGGTGCTCATGTTGATGCTTTCAACTCAGTCGACATACGAGCTGCTAATGGTGAGCTGCATTTGTGCACATGCGCAGATTCCTGGGCGCATGAGCGACAGCGCGGTGGCTGGCGCTGGCGCGTATGCGGAGACGGGCGTGGGCGGCTGCGGGTCCACTGGCGACGGGGACATCCACCTGCGTTTTCTGCCCTGCTACCAGGCGTGTTTGTCAGTGCCTGTGCCCTGACAGCCGGACCCTGGAATTGTTGAGCACTCCTACTGCATACTGTAGGCGTCTGTGAGTCTGGCTCATTGGTCCAATGGGCTGAGACTTCAGCTGTGTCGAGACCCCGGACGTAGTCTTGACTGAGGTTGCTGTGGGGTGCCTCATGCCTGAGGCGCAGGAAGATGGCTGTGTACCTCCATAAAAGCGCATGTACTTTCTCCTGGCCTTGCACAAGCAGGGCTCCTGACTGTGTGGTGTGTGGAGTGTAGGCTGTGGAGAGCATGCGTCAGGGCATGTCGCCAAAGCGCGCCGCGGAGGACGCTATTCAGCGCATCGCCCGTCACTACCCGACCTATATTGGCGCCATCGTGGCGGTGGATTACAGGGGAAGCCATGGTGCAGCTGCGCATGGCTGGACATTTGAGTACACAGTCCGGAGCCGCACACAGAATACCACTGTCTACAAGGTGGCTCCAATAGGCCAGCCCAGTAGACATGAAAGGGTCTTGAAGCATCTATTTGGCTCCATCTGAGATGCAGGCTTTCAGCACCATCTCAGATGCAGAAAATAGCAGTACGTCAGGAAAACTTTCACGGATGCTGCCTGAGACTGTGGCATATCACAGGCAGGGCAACCGGGTAAGCTGTGTCTCATGTAGGATAGGCATAGTCAGTGTCATGTTTGTGACACATGCTTGGTGGCCATGCCAGAGACAAGACAGGCTAGCTCTTGATTCGGGTACACGGCGCCGGGCGAATGCCATCAACCATGCGAATTTCTGCCATGCCAGCTCAGGACACTGCTCCCACTTTCTTCTTTGGCTGGAGCTCCCAGCACTACACAGACAGCAGCATTGCAGGTCGTCCTTTGGGAGTCTGCTTCTAGCACAGATGCATTTTGAGTTCTGCTTGCCAGAAGGCTGCTTTGCCTCAGAGGTATAAGGAGGGATGCCTTTGAGGCTGACTCGCTTCAATGGCGACTTGCCATGCGCATACAGAAGTGCTTTCACCTCAAGGATTGAATCGACTCCGCCAAGGTGCAGACATTGAGGTGGGCAGGTGTACTACGTAGCACAGCATATCACTGTAGAGTAAGTGGGTTGTGTGTGTGGGGCGTCAGAACTTTCAGCAAGTAGGTCCCCGACTAGTCAGTGTTGATTATGTGTCTCGTCAGAGAACCTCTATAAATCCAAGCACAGACAGAGGACCATCCAATTGCAATTACAGGGTAGGCTATAGCTAGAGGGCCGCATCTGTGCTAAGCACAAGTTGGTGTGCTTTGGAGTTGAAGATCTGCCAGCACTTGTTGTCTCACGTGCGTACGTGCTTTTGCATGAGAGGCAAGGAACGCCAAGGCATCCATGCTCGGGGTGAAGAGCAGGTGCTTGTGCCCTTACATGACGCATCATGTGCTGGACAAGTGTATGACTTGCAGGGTACGTAGTATACTGGACACTAGGACTCGAGCATGATGGTGGTGTAGGCATTGTTTTAAAAGCATGTATACGTGCAGCAGCATATGGAGTGATGGTTCAGGAGACCTAATAGAGTTGAATAGGTTTGTGGTGTCAGGAGGCTCGGTAGATGACAAACTGGTCAAACAGGCACCTCACAAGGCAGGTGGGGACCCCCGTGGGTTGCCGTTCTACGTACAGGGAGGTCTCCGGTCAGCATCGCAGCCAGCCACAGGATGCGGCATGAGCGGATCGTTTCCATGCAAATCTACATCCGTTCACAGTCTCACATCGCAGGTCCTTTTCAAGGTGGACCAGGTCAACGCTTTTTCCGAAACGTCATCATACGATACGGCATACAGGGGCTGGTGGGCTGCGCCTGATGTGACATACCAGTATGAGTGCTATATATACGTCTGTGAGAGCCGTCTCCATCTCATGGTGGGTGTATGGACATCCTTCTCGCGTTGGGATTACCTCATGCAGGTGTACGTCATCTTAACGTCCTCTATCTGCCGACCAGGTCCTGCCAGATCCGGATAACTCTTCTTGATAAATTGAAGTGCCTCCTTAAACGTCCCCTTCAGACAAGACAGGCAACTGGGGCCGTAGTCTGACAGATCATGGCTCCTGCACCGTCCCTGCTGCTTCCCATTGCTTCACTCTATGCTGGGCTCTGTGGCATCTTGTATCTGGCGCTGACTATTGCAGTCGTCAGGATGAGACGCAAGATGAAGATTGCTTACGGCGACGGTGGTCAGCGTCTCCTGAAGAAGAGGATATCCGTAAGCCCTCGGTTCGCCTGCTTACGCACTTCTGCTGTAGCACACATAGGGTCGAGAATGTGGAGATAGGCTTACATTCCAGTTTCTGAAGCCCCCTCTGCTATGCAGGCACACAGGAATGCAAGTGAGTACATGCCACTGTTTTTGCTTCTCATCGCTCTGCTTGAGGCTGGAGGGGGTACATCAGCAGGGGCCTTACACTTTTATGGTATGCCTGCTGCTACATTGATACAGTGCGTTGAGCCAGTGCATGGAGCAGCATGCGTAGATTGATGCTGGCAGGGAAGTGGCACTTGCAGCTTTCTAACAGGGCAGTCCGTCACTCTGATGCAAAGCAAGGGCTCTTGCAGTCTATAAACACACAAAGCCACTTGCAGCCTGACAGATGGCCTCGCAGATCGTCTACCAGCGTCAACTGTGATCAGTATTGCAGCTATGCTCATGTATGCTTGCACAGCAGTGAGTCTTGCGGGTGCTCTTTGCAGGCCTCCTTACATTCATAGGGCGGGTCTTGCATGCGTACACAGTGGCTCTCGACAGGACCACATTCATGGGAAGAGTTATTGGCGTCATCATGACTGTCAGCGCTCTAACCCTCACCTCGATGCACCTTCTGTGCAAAGCCCTGTATGCGCAGCTGCAGTAGCAGCCGCACCCGGCCTGCAGCAATCGCAGCGGCCTGCTCAGAAAGTGCTGCGCGCACTGTGACATGACATCTGCCAGTCAGCAGAAGTGGCGTACTGCACGGGATTTATTTGCGGCCTTCTGTAGCAGCGCTGATCTGCACATCAGTATAGCAGAGGCATAGTGTGCGCACAGCTGCAGTAGCTTCCGCACCCGCCAGCAGCAGCGGCACCTGACAAGCGATGCCAGTCAGCGCCTGATTGGCGCAGACATAAAACATGTTGCCATGGCAGTGGGATGCTTGACATGTGTTTGCACTGTGGGATGATGTGTGCAGCTAGCAAACTTGCGTACTGTGTGGGGGTTGCTTGCTCTTTTGTGGCAGCGCTGACGTGCGCATGAGAACAGCAGATACACGATGCTAGGAGCGAGCAGCATGGTGATCACCTGTATCTGAACGGGGAGCTTGCCTCATGCAGCAGTGCTGCACACAAAGCGTTTGTGACGTTCCGACCTTTGCATGGAGATCTCCTGAGAGACTTGCTGCGACACAATGCGTTGACCCAAACTTGCAGGCTGGTGACAAAGTTGTGCCAGATGTACTGGGCTTTTCTAGGATGTTGAGCCAAGGCTCAGGCGTTTGCAGCTTGA
This sequence comes from Coccomyxa sp. LA000219, assembly GCA_000812005.1. Taxonomy (NCBI): domain Eukaryota; kingdom Viridiplantae; phylum Chlorophyta; class Trebouxiophyceae; family Coccomyxaceae; genus Coccomyxa; species Coccomyxa sp. LA000219. The sequence continues at coordinate 687,167 of KN714649.1, read as the reverse complement.
CAAGGGCATGCAAGCTCATATGAATGATGCCCATCAGTTCTGCTGTGATGAGAAGTCATGCTGAGTATATTGCCTGTTTCAGAGCTTAGGCACCTGCAGGGCTAGACCTTGTGCAGGCACTGCATCTGTTGCTGCAGCATGTGCTTCCCCTCTACCCTGTTAAAGGCCTCTTCATCTGATTCATGCTGAGACAACAACACAAGCCTAACAGAGTACATGCTCATCTTCATGCGCCTCTTCACATACCTGCAAGAGAGAAATGCCCTCCAGGAAGCTGAAGTGTAGCTTCATAGGAAGGGGAAGCTGCCGTCTTGAAATATACCCCTAGCCTTCTCACGCAGTATTCGGCGTCCTAGAAATGCAGACGCCAGTTCTGACAACCATTGGTACGAGTACTTTGCAAAGGGGTAATCGCTGAGGCAGCAGACCGTGACAGAAAACACTCAGGGCTTGCCTACTGCGGCATAACTGCAGACTTGCAAGATGGGCGACGACGCGAAGAGAGGCCAAAAGGAACTCGAAAAGAAAGCCAAGGAGGCAAATGAGCAGGCTGAGGAAAGGAAGGAGGAGGTGAAGGGGAAGATGAGCCTGGTAGTTGACTTGGCAAAGCAGTCTTACGACTTTGGCCTGTACCTCACTTGTCTATCACTATGGAATGCCACTTTTGAGCTTCCCTTCGGATTAGCCAGAGCAGGAGCAGCTGCGACCCGGACTATCGTCGACGCTGGAGATAGCAAAGGTACTAGAAAATACATACTCACCAATGTGTGCATGGCATTTGTGCTAGAAAACTGTAGAAGGCTATGTCGGCGCCATTTTGGTGTAATAAGGAAGTGCCTGACGATCATTAAAGCATGGCGAGTGCACACTGCAGGTGCAGCAAAAGCAACAGCAGCAATGGTGAAGCTGGGGCTCCTCAATCTGGTTAGGGACATTGTTGTCGTCCTGTCGCAGCACGACCGGTCAGATGTTGTGAGCCAGGTGACTCCCAAGCTTGTCTTTACACTGCATGGCCTCCCTATGCTGACCATGGCAGTGCTGTCAGCTCTCATCTCTTCCACAATTGTGTGCCTGACTGTCTGTGCTCAGCATGACATGCATGTGTTGCAGATCACCATAGGCTTGCTTGGGGAGGGAGAGTTCAATGTGGTGTCGAAGATCAACAACGCGCTCATCACAGCGGGATACACAAAGGAGGCTACAGCTGTGGGAGGTATGTGTTCTGCGCTTACAGCGCAGGCACTCGATCCACTCTTGTCATTGGCAACCTGCCCATCCTGACTGTAGCTTGTGTGGCATCCTGTTTCTGGTGTAATGTAGAAGTAGGTGCCAGAGCCCGCCTTTACATACACACCAGATGTGCTGGCTAAAAGCCAACCTGATTTATCTGGCAGGGAGAGGATCTTTTCACATTGAGCAAGACGCTGAAGTGAGCATTAGTCGTCAAGACAGTCGCGTAGAGGGATGTATGCTGATGTGACATTGTCCTGGAAGGCCGGTGCAGAAGAGGGAGGGTCTCTGAGAGTGTAAGTCGTAGGGTGGCTACGCAGCTGTGATGGGCAAGGCAACACCTTACACAGATGGTGGTCGGCGTCACGCATTTGACACAAGGCCTGTGCTCTAGAGAGGAGCTCAGATGATGCTGAGTTGTGGGTGGCTGCGCAGCTGTGATGGGCAAGCAGGTCACCAAGGGCTTCTTTGCGGGGCTCAAGGAGGCAGGCGCCAACCTGCTGCCCAGCATCTGGGGCGACGACAGCTCCGCAGACGACAGCGCTCACGCCAAGAAGGGCGGCCACAGCGGCAAGGCCGACAAGATCCAGGGCAGCAGTCACAGCCAGGAGAGCGACCACGGCCTTGGCGACATGGGCATTGACAGCGACACAAGCGTACGTGTCTGACCAACACTCTGGCTCTTTGAAGTCTATGCGCAGCACATACGTGTCTGCATTCCATCACAGCAGGACCAGGACAGCGCCTCCCTGCTTTTCTTTCAACATAGCGGGGCCGGGCAACCTGTAAGCTGTCTAGAGTCTGCCTAGAACCCCGGCACATGGAAGGCATACACGCCTTGCATGTTGATGGGGTCCTGTGTAGACTCTATTGCCTGAAGTTCCGGCACAACGTGGCCTCCTTGTACTTGTTTACAATGAAGAAGAAGCCAGAGTGTCAGGCCGCATGTGGATGTGCAATGAGCATTGAAAAAAGACCTGGTTGATGCAGGTGCTGCCAAAGGATGGGACTCATGATCTGCTGGGTGCTACATGAGCGAGCAGCAACCTCCTATGCAGACCCTGCATGCCTTCTAGCTGATGCCTGGATGGAGCAGTGTGGTAGACCTGAGTCGCAGAGGATGTGATTTAGTTGGTAGCCATATCATAGATTGAGAGAGTTAGCATCAGGACAGTGCACATGGATGCATTGACACTTGAAGTATAGACAGTGTCATGTAGACGTGACTGAGATACACATCAGGATGTCGCTGTGCATTCTCAAGGATTGCTGATGCGTGATTGTGACTCACTCTGGCCAACACGCTGTTGGATGGAGGACATTACAAGAAGCACATAAATCAATCAGATATCCCCTACAAAAAGGGCAGCACTAGGTCAGTACTGACCTCCTTGTCCAATCTTGAAGGACTCTCGCCAAGACTGAGGAGACCACTTTTTGTGAACGGGTGTCGTCAGGCCTGATTGTTGCGAAGCCTACAAGCCGGTCACACAACACACACAAATTGTGACACAATTGTCTGCAGTCACAATGGTGGAAGACCGTCTGTGGATTGTACTGCAGATGTCTGTATGGGGCTTTATATAAAGCTAAACCTATGCAATCAACTCACAGTCAAAAGCGTCCTTGAGTCCGTATGCAAAACGTTGACGACTGCATGGACACTGTAGAATGTACATCACTGACACCCATGCAACTACCTCATCCCTTGGATGCACATACTACTGAGAACAGACATCTCATCCACCAAAATTTCCAGACAACCATGGCCTACACATGGATACCTAATGTTTGCTGGCTTGTTCTCTTGCTATTCCCACACAACAATTGTCACCGCCCTCCCATTCCGTCAAAGCACCACAACACCAACTCAGCACCTGAGGACCTGCCTAGCAACCTAGCCAAACGGAACACGGACTGCACCCAGGGTCAGAAGTACCCCGAGTAAGAGGCTGCACCCAGCACACGTCAACTTGCTAGGCCCTGAGCATTCGCAAGGGATGCTCCACAGCTCGACCATCAGAGAGACCTGCGCCTAGCGCACTTCGAAGCAGCGGGGTCCAGAGCCCTCGCAGTGGATGCTCCACATCTTGAACAGCACCTTCTCCAGATCCTTGACCCAGGTGACTGTGTCGAACAGCGGGCAGGTCAGCCGCGCTGCCTTCAGGCGCTCCCGCAGGTGCAGCCGCTTGCCGTGGTTCAGCCCCAGCTCGACTGCGCGGTCCTGCACATGACAAGCAAGCGATGAGAGACCTGTCCAATATCTGCTGCCTGGATCCCCTGCCTTCCCAGTGGCATGGCAGAGCTGAGGAGCCAAGCATGGCACTAATTAGACCTCACTTGCTCGCTGAGATTTGCTGTCGACAAGGCTACCCTGCAAAGTCTGCATGCACTCCCACCTCAAAGCATCTCAGCGGGCCCTTATACAGGCAAGTCCATGCAATAAGCAGGACATGTCCCGGAGGCCCCTGCTTACCTCATACTCTTGCTGGGAGGACACCACCATCTCGGGCCCAAGGCCCGTGGCATAGCACAGGGACGCTGCCACGCGGGACGCCATGCGCTCCAGGGGTAGCGTCACCATTGGGCACCCGCCCCACAGCACATCGCAGCCTGCAGCCAAGATCACAGGGTCAAATATGCATGCGATGCTCTCGTCTTTGAGATTTCCCTGCTGATGGATGGTCTATGCAGGCCCTATGTCTGGCAAGGTCCAGTAGCAGGATCAAGAGTGAAGCTGCTCCAGTGCCTTGCGAAGTCCAGTGAAGTGCAATCATTGGGTCATAGGCAGTGGAAGGTCTGGCAATGTCTCAGTGCATCACACCCTCTGAAAGACCATCAGACACCCCTCTCCTAAAGCTCTGGTATGATGAGTAGGGCATCTTGAACAGCAGATAGAGCCCAAGTGCCAGAAGCGCTGAGTCACCAGGCACGTGGCATGGTACCCACCAGTGGTGTGCGCATTACACAGCGGCGTGTCCAAGAAAACATCGGCAATGCCGCTGCGCCGGATGTGGATGGGCTTGGCCGCGACGTCCGTAAAGATGATGCGGTTGGGGTCGATGCCACGGCCGGCCGCCTCGGCCCGGATGCGCGGCTCCCCGTAGGGCGGGAAGCGCAGCAGCCACAGCACCGACTGCGGGACGCGCCGCAGGATGTTGCACCACGTCGTGAAGGTCTCTGGGTCGTACTGCGGTCAAGCACAGATATATTTAGCAGAGCAAAGAGAATTTTACCAGCATGAATCGCTGTAGCATTTTCAGAGGCCTATAACAATTGCCGTCATACTGATATTGTCAGCATGAAAGTAGAGCCAAGGAGGTGACCCAAGCCATCTGCAGGGATAAGCATACAAGATGTCTCAACCAGATGCAGCTGTCTGCAGTCCTTGTTAAGACGATGCACTCTGTATTCTTTGCCCAGACAGGCATGGGACGCCAAGCTCAGGGAGGTGATCTGGCTAATCATGGCAAAGTACTCTACACCAGGGAGAATAGACAGAGGGACCAATCTTCCTCTCACAAGAGTGTGGACCCACCTTGTACAATTGGTTAGAGCAGGAGTAGACAATCTTGTCATCCGGCAGCCCCACTTCAGCGCGAGGAATCTGGTTGCGCTCGTCCAACACATCCTACAAATGCACAGCTCCATGTCACAGAAAGCTACAGAGTTGAGGTCACCAGTGGCTGTGCATAGGTAACCTGACCTTTGCTTGCTGTCCTTGAAGAGTGCCCACTAGTGTTGTCACCCCTGACGCTCAAGCATGCACATTACAATGGAGGCTTGGTGTTATATGTCTTGCAGCTCCCCGAAAGGGCCAGAGTAGCTGCCACGTTAGCCAGGATGTTTTGGAAAGCAACATTCCCGGCTGCACGCGCAGCAGGGCGTCGCCTCGCTTCAGCAAGGTACACTGCATGACCTGCAGCGTACTCTGCTGTGACCAGTTAGACCCTCCCTGCTGAGGCATGCAGCTCATGGAGCCTAGCCTCCTTCGTGCCTGCTCTGCGGTACGGAGGTTGTGTTGCCTTTTGAGGCCTAGTGGTGGGGGTGCCTCACCATGTGGGCGTGCTTGTAGTCGTTGACGAAGTAGCAGTTGGGCATGAGGGCCAGGTTCTCGGAGTAGCAGTGGCGGCAGGACTCGGGCGCCACGACCTTGTCGGTGATGAGGTAGGGCAAGAACGAGGCGCCCATGGTGGCCGGGAAGCCCATGTAGCTCGTCTGCACCGGCGCTGGCTGTAGCGCAAATATCTCATTCCTCGCACCCTGCACGTAGCACAATTGCTCAGCAAGGCAGAAGGACACATGCACCACTATAAATGCAGATTGGAGGGCAGGATTGTTGATGCGCCCATGATAGCTGTAAAGCGTGTAGCTTGTCTGCATGGACATTGGCTGCAGCACAAGTCTCTTCCTGTTCCTTGTGCCCTGCACCCAGCTTGCTCAGCACCAGTGTTCCAGATGCAAGATGCTCAAAGAGAGCATGATGGACACGCTCATAGTGGCGTAGCGTGGAATTCTCTGTCATGCCAATTGTCTACACTAGCATCGAACAACACTGAGAGCTCTCAGAGCTCTGTGGCTGTCAGTAAGGCGCTGCTCACCTTGGTGTAGCCATTGAGGTTGACAGCAATGTGGATGGCGTCGGCCGAGATCTTGCCCGCAATGTCCGGAACAGACCATGCGGACACGTCCAGAAAGTGCTCGGCCTCCCTCTCAATGCGCTGCCGCCACTCTGAGTTGTCCGAGGGGCTCAGCGCGTAGCAGAAGATCTCGACCTGGAACACATTGATAGCAGTAATTGAGGAACACGCAGGCCCGAGTGGTGCATCTGAGTAAATGTCAAAATACCAACTACTCTTGGCCTGTGCCTACATTTCACATCATGACAATGTGGATACTTCACATGCAGTCGGTCAGCATGGAATGTACACTCGGCCTGAGAGAAGTTTGAATTCTGATAGTCCGCCCAATGAAGATGTCATAGCATCAATGGTCTGAGCAATTGTGGCGTAGCTGGACAGGTCCTGGGTGCAGCTTCACGAGTGCTGCTGGACTCACCCTGGAGCGGTCATGGAGGCCAAAGACAGAGCCCATGAGGTGCGACAGCGGGTGGTTGCCAAAGTCGGAAGACACATACGCCACGCGCAGGCGCTCCCCAGGCATCAGCTGCACAGGCTGCACCAGCACCAAACAGTGTCACTGGAGGACGTCAGCAACATAGGTAACCCCAGTCCTTTGGCAGATCAAGAACCCATGACAGGTGAGTCCTCTGCAGTATTCTCCTCCCCTAACACATCACTCCTGCTGCACCTATCCTGAGAATGCACAGTCAAAAATTGAGCAGTCTGATGGACAAGGACTTGAAGACAGCACAGAAGCTGCTCATGCCAGCATTGCTAACTCAGGACATAGCTTCATTTGGCTGAGGCCTTACCCTTGGGTGAGTCAGAGCCGGCGGCCGCATGCACGAGGCCGTCAGCGCACAGTACTGGGCATACTTGGAGCTAATCGCCAGCGCCAGGTCAGCGCTGAAGGGGTACGCCATGGCATGGAACGGCTGCACGGGTGGCAAACGGCCACTGTGCAGATCGTTCCTCACCTGCATGCAGGCCCCCATACGTCAAGCATGCCGCATCCAGCACATGCAAGCAGGCCATGTAACCACCTAGCAAAATTGCTGAAGTGTCAAGGAGATTTGAGCCCCCCAGAGAAAAGCCCTCTGGCAACTGTCAAGTAGTGCCAAGTCCTGCAGATCTGATCTGCTTGCGCGACATACCAGCGCTGCAAGACTTGACAGTACTTTATTTTCTACAAGGCACTGTGCACTGGCAGTGCAGCATATTGAACTCTGATGTGTGGTATCACTTCTTGCACACATTTCAATGCCATCTTAGCAGAGGCTTGAGATCAGGGATGTTATGAGACTCAGGCACATGCTCTCCCTGAGATAATAGACTGAGTACACACCTCCACCTCCATTCGCTGGAACAACGCGGGCCGGTCGCGCCACTCGCAGACGCACTGCAGGCTGTGCACCAGGTTGGCGAAGGCCTCGGGGAAGTCGGGGCGCAGCTGCAGGGCGCGGCGGTAGCTGGTGATGGCCGTGTCCTGCCGCGCCGCGTCCTTGTAGCAGGACGCCAGATTAGCGTGCGCCTCCGCCGACTCCGGCTGCAGCAGCGCCACGTGCTCGTAGCACGCGATGGCCTCCGCTGCACGGCCCTGCATGGCATGTGCATGCTTCTCAGGATCATGCATCCCATTCTCCGGTCAGGCAAGATGTTTTATGCAGTAGGATGTCACGCCCTGCAAAGAGCTGTGGACTTCACAAACGGTATCTGCGATGATGCTCGGCATAGCAGATGCCCTCTCTTTGCCAGCAGCTCTGCACAGGGGATCTTGCACATCACAAACAACCTAACTGCTTCTAGTCAGGTATGCACCACATGTTTGCAGCGGAATGGTCCGCCTGAAGGTGTGCGTGGACGTACCTGCATCTTAAGGATGCCGCCCAGGTTGTTGTATGCCACGCTGAGCCGCTGCGCCTGCGCCTGGGCAGCCGCCACAGGGTGGGGTGCAGCGGTGTTCTGATTGGGCGCAACACCTGCTTGCGGCCTGCAGGATGCACAGCTGTCAGTCCTGCACTGAGCTATGAGCTAGCTGACCCAAACCATGCTAACATTGTGAAAAGCCAGGGTTGCCATGTGTGCAGGTGGCCATCAGAAATGATAAAATGGGTTCAAAGGAAATGCGGTGCATCCTTTCACCATATAGGACTTTCTCGGTCCCTGCGGCTTGCTCTGTCTTTTGAAGCATATGATGGGCTCCCTTTAAGCATACAGGCAACGGAAGACTTGCCTGCCAAGCTGCAGCTGTATGCACAGGGTGTAGCACTGGATGGCCTCATCCACTCGGCCAGCCTCCCGGAGCGCATTGCCCAGATTGTTGTAGGCCTCCGGGAAGTTGGGCTCATGTGCCAGCGCCTCTCTGTATGTTGCTATGGCCCCATCAAGCTTCCCCTGCTCAAAGAGCACCCCTGCACACCAGAAGATGAGGGCTCACACACTGAGTACAGTGCAACATGCAATACACAATGCACCATACACAGCATGGCGCCAAATCTGCCCGCAGGACAGAAACATCTGTAATCCCATTCATCACTGTTTGGACATCAAGCAGCCGTCTTGAGCAGCAAGCAGCTGTGTGGTCACACCTGCCAAGTTGCCCAGGGACAGTGCGCAGCCAGGCCGCAGGCGCACTACTTGCTGGAAGCAGGCTTCAGCCTCCTCGCGCCGCTTCAGCTCTTTCAGGGAGATGCCCATGCCTGTATAGGCATCCGCATAGGCCGGCCGGGACCTGACAGCTTCCTGCACCCAGGACACTTTGCTCTCTCATTAAGAGAGTCCAGGCTGCTGCAAGCCATGACGGGACTGTGCAAATCTGCTAAGAGATGATATGGGCCTCAACTCTAGATAGTCACATCAGAAGATGTCAGGTAATACGTGCGTGAGTGTTCATCATTGGCCCTACTTTTGCCGTTATACCACATATTGTCTCAATCATCTGGCATACGCTGCACACATCAGATGGAATGCAATCATCCAAAGATCATGTGCACCTTTCCTTGACTCTGTGCTCATAATCTTTCGATATCACAACTCCTCTCTGATGAATTGCGGCCACCCCTTGTTTGGCAGTCATGTCTGTAGGCAAAGAGATTCCTAACATGCAGAAAAAGCAGAGCAAGGCTATTACCTCGTCTGGCAGCATACCACAATGAGTGCAAACATGCTGCCAGACGAGGTAGCAGCATTCCCAACGTAATGCAGCACTTGGGGATGCTGACCAGCATGCAGGACACACTGAGTTGAGCCAGGGTGTCGTGCCTGATAGCAGGCCACTGCAGGCGTATGCTCCCCGCGCTCGCGCATGAGGTCGCCCAGCCCGCGCCAGGCGGGCGCATGGCGCACATCCACGCGCAGCGCCTCCGCATAGCAGCGCTGTGCCTCGGCCTGCCCGCTGGCCCCTTGGGCCCGCCACAGATCCCCCAGGTTGGTATGCACATCCACCTGCGCAAGTCACGGCATCTCTGAGCATTTGTCTGCCAAGAATTTGGAGAGCTGTACAACTGCTGAAGCAATGACTGGTGCAGCACCCTACGGCAGTGTCTGCCAATTTTCTCCCGGAATGTGGTGGCTGTGGCAAAGACCTCTGACCCTCCTCCCCCGGTATACTTCCATCCATGCGTGCATAAGTCAGAGTGAATGACATGCATGGCCCAACTTACAGGTACACCTTACAAGAAATGGCCATGACAATAGGCATGAGACAGCTGCGGGGCTCACCAGGTTGGGGTCGCAGGCCAGAGCTGTGTTGTAGCACTGCAAGGCTGCAGGAATCAGGCCCTTCTGTACGAGCGCGCTGGCCATGTTGTTGTAGGCGTCTGTGAAGGTGGGCTTAAGGCGCAGTGCTGACTGCAGGCAGTTCACTACAGGTCAGTATATCTTTGTGTATGCTGTATATGCAGCACTGCGCAGCTCTCTGTGACATTGTGAGCTTGGAAAACCCATGGTTGTTCTCAATAGCAGAATGTACGCACAGCAGAGTGATGACTCATGTGAATGTCAGCTGAAGTGGTCATGTTAAGATGTCCTAATGACAGGAGGACCAGGTCTTACCTGGTAGTAGATGATGGCCATGTCAAAGTTTCCCAGCTGCTGCAGGGCATTGGCCAGGTTGGCATGTGCCTCGGCCATCTGAGCATCCAGAAGGATGCAGCGGTCATTGAAGGCAATGCACTGCTCATAGTTCCCCAGCTGATAGTAGATGGCCCCGATGAGCAGCAGCAGGTCCGTCCTGTTTGCATGCGTTGGGTAGATCTGCGCATAGGCACCCAGACCTTCAATGTCATGGGCCATGCTCCTATATCCCATAGTATCGACATAGATGTACTGCTGAACATGCTCCTCAAATCACTGTACAGAACTTGGTAGATGCTGCGTGTGTGATGGGGTGTTTCCCGGACGGCAAAACGCTCTTGAGGACGCTGATGTATGATAGGTTAGCATGTCTCCTGCGACAAGCTGCGACACGAGCAGTGCAAGTGCACCGGCAGGGTGGCTGCGCACCGCATGACACAGCTGCAGCGCCTGCATGAACTCGCTCTTCCTGTACGCCTCATGCGCAGCTTTCAGAGCGCTCTCGACTTCTGGCGACGCGCCCACGTAGGTGAGGCCCGAGCTGAGGTTCAGGGGGGGCTGCTGACTCAGGGTCTGCCCCAACTGCCAATTCTGCTGGTACGTCTCCTGCTGCTGGTGGGGCGTCAGCTGCTGCTGCTGTGGCTGCTGCTGTTGCTGCTGCTGCTGGGGGATGTAATAGCCCAGCTGCGAGTTCGCCATGAGCTGCGAGTTCTGCACCAGTTGGGGGTTCTGCATGAGCTGGGAGTTCTGCATGAGCTGCGAGTTCTGCAGGAGCTGGGAGTTCTGCAGCAGCTGCTGGTTGTCAAGCTGCCGGGGGTGACCCGCGTGCCCCTGCACCCCCTGTTGCTGAGGCTGTAACATCACTTTGGAAGCCCCCGCCTGCACATGCACATGCCCACTGCACATACTGTGATACCCAGTGATAAGCACTAAGTTAGCATGTGACGCATCTGGCAACGGACGGCTCGTGCCAGACTGACCATAAGCTGAGCTGCAACGTGAACCTCCTTACTATGAACCTTGAACGCTGCGGGCACGCTTGACGGGCCCCTTTACTCGCGCAAGCACCGTGAACAACCCAAAGTGCTTCCTCAGCGATCCTATGCCACGCACTCGGGCCCACACATTTACAGATGGGTGAGGCTGTCATAAAAACTCTGGCAAAGCGATATGAGGTGCGACTAATTTTGGGATTCTCTCATCAAGGATGGCGAAGTACATCAAAGAAGCCGTAGTTCCTCGTCCGGATCTCTCCGAAGGGCACTCCAATGACGAGTTTGTCCGAAAGGCTGGCTCTCTGGTAAGATCGGGTGTCACGCGTTGGGCGTGAAAGGAGTGCACACCTCTGGAAGAGAGATTTGCCGCAACTTTTCTGCTATATTAGAGATGTTGCTGCCCTCCGGCGTCAACATGGTACCATCCCACGTCCCTGTGTGGCCCTTGCTTGGCTCACCTCACCTTGCCTCGTTCACCAAACTCCATTGCCCCTCGCAGGGGGCCTCACGAGCGATAGTTGCATCGCTTCTAATGCCTTGCGCACAAGGCGCAGCAGCTGTGCTCTGGCTCCAAGGGAGAATTTAGCGCACCCGGTGGAGTGGCAATATGCAGACGGCGATTCGCTCCACCTGCCCAGAATGTCGCTGTGTGCGGATTTTCAAGTTGCGACAAGACAGCCAAGCAACTCTGCTGCCTTTTGCAGTGCTGATCTATGTGAGGAGCCCCACGATCTCTGAGGCGACAGACAACACTCAAGGGGCTTGATGCATAGCTTACGATAGGCTTGTGTTATTGCCTCAGCAGGCCTTTCGATGGCAGACGGAGCTCCTGACTCATCACTTCTTGTTTCGGACGATGTCTTCATAAGACATATTTGTGAGTGCATGCTTCAGGGCTTACTATATTTGCATTCATTCCTAGAAGTTACCATCATGCGAGGTGACTTTGGCGCCAGCAATGACACGTTACCATCGACATGAAGTGAAACACCTTCTCACATCGTGACCATGCATGTGTGATGACCGTATATGGCACACCCCTGGGAGTGCGGCTAGGTGTTCTGGATGCCCACGCTGCAGCACCACTTGCACTCTCTGCCTCATGCACTTTGATGCTCAAGCATGGTCTCTAATGCCAGACCTAAAATTTGCAGCATCCATGCAATCGCGCTATGAATCACTCGGCCTGTGCCTGGACTGAAGCCTGCTCCATTGCCTGGCCCTCACCACTACCTGCTAAGCCCACTGCTTGATCTGCTTCCTCATCATCAAAGCTTGATTCAGAAGATTCATCAACCCCAACGGTGCCATCATTTTGCTCAATCTCATCCAGAGATGGACCCGCTACATCTGCGCTTACTGGCACGGCCTCTGCTGCATCATCGCTATCGTCTGAGTCTTGTGGGAGGTCTGCCAGCGTTATGCCTGCACATAGCACCGGGGCATCACTCGCTATGCCTGGGCATGACTGTGATAAAGTCTGACACCTCTCATCACATATCGTGACAGCAAGGGAGTGTCTGGAGCGGTGTAGATTGCTTAGCAGCTACAAGGATGAAGTGACAGGTTGCAGGGTATGATGACGCTTGTAAGGGACGACACCAGAGTGTGATGTGCTGAGCTTCAACCTGGCCTGAACAGGACCCACCTGGTGGCTGCTCTGCTGCACTAGGTGCATCTGGTGGGTACAGCAGTGGCTTGCTGCCCACGTCCTGCAGGAAGTTGTTGGCCACAAGGAAGCGCATGCACTGCAGCAGCCGGCTGTGCTCCGCTCGTATGTCTGTCGCAAGCAGCTTCTCCAGCAGGCTTGGGTCTCTGGCCACCACAGGCTGACCTGGGTGTCTTCCCCTTCCTGCGCATGTACATTCAGCGTTCAAGCCCTACTCCAAGTGCTGAACACCCTGCTACCGCAATGGCCCGCAGGTAATGCTGCAGAATTCCCTTTCCTCTGTATGCAGTGTGGAGCCTTGCAGACAAAGGTGACAGTTCAAGGCTGCGCAGCACGGACTCAGTGCAGCAAAGAGCATGTATGGATATGCGCAGCTGCTCCTCAGAGATCTCTGAGTATATCTTACCTCGTCCCTGTGCTGTGCCATGCCTTCCGCCCTGGCTCCCGCCATTTGCATAGTGCGGTGGCTGGACATTGCCCTGTTGCTGCCGCTGCTGCTGCAGCAAAATTGGCTGTGGGCTTGGGGCATCCTTCGGCTGAGCTGCTTTACTACCCTCTGGGTCTTCCCTGTCACTGTCACTACCATAGCCTGCAAGGCCCTGCATGACACAGATGCCGTGTTACAAAACAGCAGCAGCAGGTGCTGAGCCCTCTCTGGAACCCGGGTAGATGTACGCCACATCAGAGCACTTTGGCATGCATGAAATACAAAAAGATCCGTTGGCATGCCGGCAGGTCGAGAGCTACCGCTTGGCGCACTGGACATTCGCAGGGTTGATGAGGTGGATGAAGAGGCAGAAGCGCACATTGAGGGGAGTGTCATCTGCTGCCGCAGATGAAGGTACCACGCCTGAGTCCTGCTTCGATTGCTTGTTGGCATCAGCATCTGGGCTGAGGGGACCTCCGCCGCGTTTCTGGCCCCTTCCTGGCTGATAATCCCCAGCAAAGCCTCGCCCCCTGCCAGGTCCTGCAGCAACTTACAAGATCGTGCCTGCCCATCCACCTCAGCATGTTATGGTCCTCGATATGGGCAGCCGTAACTTGTGGACTGAGCATCTTGGGAAGCTAGCGGGGAGTATCCATAAAAACTCTTAAGCTTTATGCTCACAACATTCTCTATGCACAGACTGCTTGCACGTATGGCTCTGTTTAAGTATCCGTCATCGACACAAAGGTAAGAGACCTACCTTGGCCACCGTGGCGTCCAATTCTGCCGCCCCGGCCGCCCCGGGAGCCGCCCCCTCTGCCCGAAGCTGCCCAGAGCAGGTCCGCCGTGCCCGCCTCCTTCAGCAGGCCCAGCTCTTGCTGGCGCGCAATGACCTCGTGCAGGCGCAGGCGCTTGGCCTCGCCCTCAGGGTCCAGCTCTCCGCGCTGGCGCCTCGCTGTGGCCTGCGCCGCGCGATTGGCCACATTTGTGTCTGTGGGATACCGCTTCCGCCTCTCCTCTTGCCACCTGCTCAATAAAGTGCGGATCACCATAGTGTTGCATCAAAACAGCAGACGCCCGCACCCTGCATGCCTAGCTTGTCAGCTCAGCTCTATTGGCTTGCAAAATGCTTGATCATTCTGGCGTCTGTGGGACATGTGCGTGCCTCTCAGACCGGAAGCATTTTCGGCGTAGAGTGCTCCCACTGAATTGCAGAAGGACGAGGACTCACATCCAGCTCCCAATGTAATACGGGATCCGCCCGGCATTCCTCGCTACAGCACTGCAGGGGTTCAGCAAGAACATCCAAAGGTAAGAGATGCAACCAGCGGAAGTGACAAACCTTTGGCCTTCAGCAACCTCGGCGGCGTTGAGAGGCTTCCAGGGCTTAGGCGGTGTCTCGTCCAGCTCTGCCAGCTTCTGCTTCTTGGACTTGCCCTGACTCTGGCTCTGTTGGCTGTGCTTCTGAGGGGTGGCCTGTCCTCTTCCCTGCTGCCAGCACAGCATTGAAGCCTTTGTTGTTATGCTGCAATAACATCCCTCTGCTGTCAGGCATGCAAGGGACAGCCTAGGGCATACGTGCTGCTCCATGAATGGGTCTGTTGTAATGTGAAGCCACACCGGTCTTCCTGTTGCTGTAATGCAGGTATGAAATGCAAAGTGATCTTCACCAGACTAGCTCTCTGAGGCGGGTTGCATGAGAGGTACCTGCTGCATGCTGCTTCCCCTGCCGGGCAAGCGCCCCCCGTTAGGGCTTGGGAAACCCCTGCCGGGACTCCTTCCCCTTCCAGGTGGCCCCCGCCCAGGTGACCGCCCTGGTGATCCGCCCATGGGCCCGCTCCATGCGGGCCTGCACAGACATCACCGCTTCAGCTCTTCAGATGCACTGATAGTTTGTTGAGCAGATTGCACTTGCAAGAAAGAGCATGCAGGAACTGCGGCATTAGGTTGAGGGCTCTCTGTGTGAGTGCGCTGGAAAAGAGTTCATTACTGTGAGTGTGCACCTTGGATGTGCGTTTCCAGGGTGCATGGCTGGCCCAAAGGGGCCCCATGCTCCTGGGTTGCCGGCTCCATACTGGTCATGGGGCATGAATCCTGGGAAGCCCCCTCCATGCATCGGGGGAGGCGGCTGTGGAGATCCCCACATGGCTGGACCCATTGGAGGCACCATGTGCGGACCCTGCCCGGCCCAGGAAGAGCCCTGCATCAGGTCACAAGCCCTGTGAGTAGTCCAGGGCTGTGCCATTGAAACCAATCAGAGAACGGTGCTCCCTGCCATCTTCAACTTTCAGACTGTTTTCTAGATTATATCTCGTGTCTCTGGAGCTTTCGATCCAAGGATACAGCCGTGTAGACACTTTTTCCAGTCAAAAGTTACCTGCTGTTGCCCTGGGTTGTATGGGGGCCGCGGCCCTGGAGGCCTTCGACCTCCGCCCCGCATTGTGCGGCGTTGTTTCGGCCTCGACACAATCTTGCTGCACCTCTGCGCCCCGCACTTTGCTGCTGTTGCCTGACATTTGTCACGCTTATGTCACAGCTTTGCTACCGCTTTCTATGCTGTTTATATCCATGCTATTGCGAGCAGGGATAATCTCTAGCATACAAAGTAATATACACTTCTGTGACTGTTCCAGGCTGCATAAAGGCACCAAAGTCTCGATAGACGCTGGTGAGATCTGAGAAGTACTCCTGCGGTCTGCGGGGTATGTAGCATGTGCTACAAGGTTTAGAATGCACAAGACCAATAGTAGTACTTCCATGTCCCGCATTTGGGTGTTAGAGGGCAGCAGAAGGGGTCATGTCTGTCAGTGGGCCTCTAAACCGGTGTTGAAAGAGAGCTGTCGGTCGGCCCTATTCGCAAGGCCTCACCGGCAGAACCGTATACACCAAGGTATCTGCAATATTCAAACAGCTACATGTAGGTGCTGCAGCTTAACATTGCAAGACTCACATCCTGGAACGCATTGAGAGACTCTACCAAGTGCAGGCATCAGAGCCAAGGCAGGTCGAGACAGTCAGACAGCCAAGACAAGCAGACCCAGAGAGACTCTGCTGACGCTTGAGAGCGTAGGAAGGACTCACGACGGCCACACACAGCTGTTCAACAACGTCAGTGCCACCCTCACCAGGGGTGAGAGGCTTGCAGTGGTGGGACCAAATGGGTGTGGAAAGACCACACTCCTTCGTCTCATAGCAGGTGAAGACTCCGTCTTCAGCATGTCATCATGCTTGATTCCGAGCCTCTGTCAGGGTGCATCTGCATTGCATGGAAGCACGGGCATCCTTGACCAAAGCCAACAGGGCAGTGTCGCTAATCTGCACGATGTGGCATGCAAGTCACTGATTGCACATGATGCAGGAGTCGATGAGCCTGATTCAGGGGCGGTGCGCAAGAGGAACACAAGCATAGGATATCTGCCACAGTCGCCTGAGTTGGATGAGGGGCTGTCTGCGATTGATGCAATCTTGAATTCGGGATCCATTCTGGCCAGATGTAGCTTGGCATATGAGCAGGCCATCGCCAGCGGGGACCAAAAGGTGACACATTCCCCCAGTACCCTACTGCAACTGAGCCTTTTCCTTCATGGAGTCCAAAGACCATTTCTGTACATGAAGATCTACTGGCTGTCCCGGTTTCCCGGCACAATAAGCAGTGTGTGTTGATCAAACCCCTTCCTGCAAGGGAAGTCCCAGACAATAACCTTGTTTCCTGGCCTGCTTTCCTGTTCAGATTGTGCCAGTGTAGAAGTGCGCACCAGCGATGACCAAGCAGCGGATGCAGAAACTCACAAAGTGCCAGGGCTGGGGGTTTGGCTGCGTATTGAGCAAGCATGGAGATACTGAAGCAGGTTGGGCAGCCTTGAAAGATGCATTTGCAATGTCCAGGCGATGGATGCAGCGACTGAGGAGATGAACAGGCTGGGCGGCTGGGAGTTCAGAGAGCAGGCCGAGGAGATGCTGAAGCGGGTCGGGCTGCCCAATAGCGGGCAGCTTGTGGGCAGCCTCAGCGGGGGCCAGAAGAGGCGCGTGGCCCTGGCAGCTGCGCTGCTGGCCAACCCTGACCTCATCGTAGCTGATGAGCCCACCAATCACATGGACCACCAGGTAGGACACCACATGTGGTGCTGCCTGCAGACATGGCACCTCCCGTACAAACTCAGCAGCATTCCCATATGAGGTTCCTGCCTTCAAGAGTACATCCTTCACAAGTGTAGCATGTCGGATGTGATCTGAGGGCTTCATACTCACATGGTGGTACTGCCATGTTGGCGCACAGCAGGTGCAAAAGTACAACCCGCTGATCTGCAGTAATTAGTTGCACATGGCCCTGCATGACAGCTGGCTCTCGATGTGTGTCAGTATTACACATATCTATACTATGGGCCTTCTGATCATGATGATCTGCAGGTGATCAGATGGCTGGAGCAGTATCTGACAACCCAAGACATCTCGGTGGTGGTGGTCACCCACGACAGAGCATTCATGGAGTCTGTCTGCACATCCGTGCTGGAGCTTGAGGCTGGCGAAGTCACCCTCCACAACTTTGGAGGCCCGGGCAGCTATGACCGCTTTCGGCAGGTGAGAGCTACGTGTACTGCTGCATTGTTGACAATCTGGAGGCAGCAAAAGCTTGAAAGTCTCCAGTGACTTGCCTGACTAGCACTGGAAGCAAGTTCAATCAGATCCTCGGGCAGGACATACACACTAGTGACCACCATCTATCTTACACTGGGAATTGAAGGGTGAGAGGAAAGCACGGTGCAATTTGGTGTGCACGCACACCATGAACACGAATGCCCATGCCAACCACAGCTGCGGGAGGAGAGGCGAGCTGCCAAGGCAGCGGCGGCTGCAGATGCCAAGCGCACGCTCAGAAAGGAGACGGAATGGATGCGGCGGCAGCCCAAGGCGCGCTCCACCAAGTCCACCGCCCGCATCAAGCAGTTCTACGAGCTCACTGCAAAGGCGCGGGACGTGCCGCAGGCCGAAGTGTCTGTGGACTTTGATGGCGAGACCAAGATGAAGAGGCAGGTGAGGGGTTCAGATCTTATTCTCAGCATCTTGTTTGTTACATTGGCATTGTCTGCCCAGTTCATTGTTTGTGCTGTTGCAGCAAGCCTGTCTGTGGAAGCTTTGCATGTGCGAGCAGCCTTGTCGGCCTCTTCAACCTTGCAGGCATACTGTGCACAGATCGTCTCATGTGTCTAGTGCGGCTTGATGAGGCATGCATGGGGTGGATCTGCAGGGTCGGAAGGTTATGGAGCTGAAGGGCGCCTCCTACACTGTCAGCAGCAAGGAGATAGTCAGGTAGGCATGTGAACATGCTTTCCCTCTGCCACAGTGAATGTCAGACTTGCTGTGGACAGCGTAAAAACTCTTAGCATCCCCATGACAGCCGGGACGCCCCAGAAACACGAGTCACCCTTCAAAACTGCATGTTTCTGCAGCGACTTCTGGTCCGCCAACTATCCTGGGGATGCCTTGGAAGCCTTGCAGATGCACTTCTCACTGCATCCCCTGCCCCTGCAGTGACTTCTGGTACTCCTTCTATCCTGGGGAGCGCATCGGAGTAGTGGGCCCGAACGGGGCAGGCAAGAGCACAATGCTGAACCTGATTGCCGGCTCGCTGCCCCTCACCAGCGGCGAGCGCGAGATCGGAGAGACCACTGCTGTGGGCTTCTTCCAGCAGGAGCCGCCCACCAACCTGCCCCAGGACATGTCCATGGCTGACTACCTCAGGTGATTGTGCCCTCACAAGAGGGAACTGGGATCATGGAACTCTTTGCAGGGATCCCTAGATACTGACTTGATACTCCTTGGGGTCTGAAGAAAGCTGGCCATTGTAACGCCGGCTTCATATGGAGATGTGCTTCCAGGTCTGTTGGCCAGGATGCAGCGTCCACAAGTGGGCGGGGTGAAGATTCCTTGGATACGCCAACCACTGTGCTTGAGCGGGTCGGCTTCGCCAGGAATAGGCACTACACAAAGGTGAGGGTGATACCCTGAACGGGGGTCTACATGCATCCAATGAAATGCTGATGTGTCCAGATTGCCTGGCACCGGAATCCAGTCGTGCCTGGACGGATCAGCACAGCTTGCATGATGCAGGTGCGGATGCTTAGCGGAGGGGAATGCAGGAGGTTGCAGTTGGCAGCCGTGCTGATGTCTCGTCCCAACCTGCTCATTCTGGATGAGGTGAGACTTTACTTTATAGACCTCCATTGTGGCGAGACTTGCCCTAGTATGACATACATGTCTAGTCATGTTGCCGCTGTATATTGTTCCGTCTGTGGAATCCCTACTTGTGAGCCACCCAAGCTGATCTGTTGAAGTTTAACAGGATTGAGGAGATGCCGGTGAATTGCTGTGCAGCCGACGAATGATCTGGATCTTGCAACAGTCGAAAGCATGGAGAGCTTCCTGGCGGGCTACGGCGGCTGCCTCCTGGTGGCCTCGCACGACAGGGCCTTCATGGAGGGCCTAGACAGGCTCTTCGTACTGCGTGGAGACGGCGTCGTGCGGCTGTTTGAAGGCCCTTATTCCGAGGTGGCTCGCTGCCCCTATGTTCTCCCCTGACGCAATGTTGCAGCTCCCTGCCGCTGCAATTGTCTCTTGCCATCGCAAGATGCTGTGCATAGTCTTCCAGTGGTCTGCTGAGGTAGCTAGCTAATCCTGGCTTCTCTCAAGTCACAGCCCTTCAGTGGTACAGTAGGACCATAAGTCCTGCCGTCAGCAGTGTGACCAGCGCCAGCAATCATTGCCTGCCTTGTCTGCGCCTGAAGACTGTTTGCCCATGCAGTACCTCGAGATTGTACAGGCAGAGGATGAGGCTGCTGCAGCAGGGCAGCAAGAGCAGCAGCAGGCGCAGAATCTTGGGAGGTTCCACAACGGCAGCAATGGCAAGCTGGACAGCACACCTACTGCAAAGCCCCAGAGGAGTCTGCGGATGGGATTCAGGTCAGTGACCTGCGCACAATCCATCCGCTAGTTTTAGGCACTACATGACAGAGATTATTTTCCGGGGCAGCTGACACTATCACGTGTACCTTGATGTTCCCTAAGAGTCCAGCATGGCACTAGCAGCACATGGAGGTCACCCAACTTGGGCATGCATGGTGCAGGGAAAAGCAGGAGTATGAGTCCTTGGAGGGCATAATTGATACAATGAGCGCTGAGAAGCAGGACACGGAAAGGGAGCTGGCGAATGTTGCGGGTGACTACGAGCTCATGCTGGAGCTGAGTCAGCGACTAGACAGGCTGACTGAGCAGATAGATGCCAAGACTGAGAGGTGGCTAGAGTTAGCAGAGATGGAGGAGTGTGCTCAGGCATGACGGCTTTAAAGGACATTTGTCTACAGAAAAGTGCAGATGGCACATTCCTGGTGCTGCAGTCTTCTGTAGGTAAGGTTCATGCCCGCAGACATCACAAGTCGCAGTGGTCCTGATTCCCGCTGTGCCAATGCTTACTATCCTTTTCCTCTCACAGAATATGCCTGCCCTGCTGCAGGCTGGTGCCCCTTCCTCAGGTCAAACTGCACGCACCTTTGGACAGAAATTTGCTGTGCCTTTCTATCTAAGCACTGGGCAGTTTGAGCGATTGGGGTTCAGGAAGCGTCATCAGACCTTGTGCCCATGTCAGTCTGTGTAATGTGATACCGTCGGGGTTTTGGCGGGCGATGAATTGATCAGTGAGGATGATTCCAACAATAGTAATCCTATCTTCAAGTTTACACCGTCGCTCCTCTCCTACCTGCTCGCCTTCGAGCGCACCTTCCCTTCCGCCCCAGCTTCTCACGCAAAGGCTGCTGCGCAGCATGCATGCTTTGCATTCACATGTCTCACTGGAGATCAGGCATATGCCCCTGCCGCAGACACTGTTCTCTTCGCCCATTAGCATTAAAGCTAATTCCGAGACGTGTAAGAATTCGGCGTACGAGGCGCAGATCATTCCCCAGAGCTTTGGGCACTGGGAACTGGGCCACGGTGTGACGCGGCGTACCTCCATCATCCGCGCAACCGACTTGTACGGCAAGCATCTACAGGCAGATGGAGGCGATCTCCACTGTACTTCCTTACCATATAGCTGATGACCCGCGCATGGCTGCGCGCACAGTTGAGAGCCCCGCCGAGCCCTGAGCTGACGCTCTCAGACGCGCATAGCGTTTCTGCAAACGGACAGTACGAAGGCGGCTCTGTACGGGGTAGCAAGCAGTCTGGGAACGGGGCATCGAGCGCCAGCAGTCCTAGGCGGAAGGAGGTTTCACTCAGCACCGGGCGTGTTTCGGAAGCACAGAGTCCCCGTCGCTGGGCAGCTCTGCCCCAGCCCTCAGCTCGTACACAGGTATTTAGACCATGCACACATAGGAAGGGGCTTTGCAAAGAGATCTTTGGAGGTGCAGGCTGGGCGAAATGGCCTTTTTCTGAAGAGTGTTTCATGATAAGGGCTCCAGGAGGCTGTACCCCAGCCCATCCTTCCCAGGCAGCATCGTGTGCATGGGCGAAGTAAAGAAGTTCACGCTGATGATTTGACCAACTGCAGAGCAGCTTGCGAGCCACGTTCGGTCGCGGGTTTACCTGCATCCATGATAGTGCCCACTCGATCTGCAAAGTACCACTGAATCGATGATGACGTATGCAGCCCTTTTAGCGCGTTTTCCGCTGACGGAGCCTTTCTAAGGCAGAAACAGAGAGTTCTATGGCAGCATGGACGCTTCAGGGGCTCCTCGTTACGGCTTCTCAGCTCTAGCTGCTGCTGCAGAAGCCAGATGCTGCCATAGCAGGGACCCAGGCCCACCTGAGGCGATGGAGGAGGGCAGACATGACTGGAACATCAACGAAGTAACGTGGGACCGACATGAAATGAGAGCGGAATGGAGGGGCGATCGCAGCCCAGAACAATCAGCGGGGGCTTCCAGTGCTCAGCAGGTGGCCCTCCTGCCAAGCTGCTCTCTGCTCCCACTCTGTCTCCATTAATTTCACTGGGATCCCTATCATTGGGGCTCCAGACTAGGGAAGGCTGCAGAGCTGCGCCTGCTGCATGCAACCGGGGCTGTTCAGTCTTGAAGGGCGGGCGATGCTGCCTGAGAGAAGGCTGTGGCTAGTTGAAGAACTTGCACAGGGTTGAGGGAACACGCATCTGAGTTGAGACCACCATTCCTCGCAACATCGGCAGAGGAGACACATGCACTGCTTCTGCGCAGCACGCCTGCTGTGTGTCTTGTGTCAGGAGGAAGGGCATCTGTGATTGCAGCGCTGATCTGTCCACAGGAGCAGCACATGTGGTCCCTGCAAGGACTCAGCTCGCCTATGCAGCCCTTTGTCTGAAGGAAGCCTCTCATAAATAGGTATTCCGGACTGAAGCGTGACAATCTGCAATGCTCTCGTTCAGCCCCTGGCCTTTGCAGGTTGCGAGCACGAGTGGTCCTACAACGAATGAGTCTGCTGGAGAGGTTCCCATCGTCCTGGATACATTTGCTGGAGCAGGTAGTGCAAAGCGGAAGTTGCCCATGCAGTGCCAGGTGGGGACCTCTCTGAGAACCTACCTCGTCCTGCTGATTCTCCTCAGCAGCAGGAGGTCCTTGCCTTCAGTAAAGTGTTCTAAAGGGTGAAAGACATGTGATTGCCCTAGGCGTGCATGAGCTGGTGCGTTGTGTGCATTTTCTGGAAGAGAAAGGTGACATGGCATTTGCTGAGAACTTTGTGCATGTAATGCAGGTGGATGGCTGCAATAAGGATCTTGCAAGCGAGAAGGAGTACTACCAGCGCTACCGCATCTGCGAGGAGCATCTGAAGCTGTCGTCCCTCCTGAAGGATGGCGTGCAGCAGCGCTTTTGCCAGCAGTGCGGCCGCTTTCACTTGCTGGCTGACTTCGACGGCGATAAGAGGTGCGCCTTCTGCTGCCTCAGGGCACTGTCATCTCTGTGTCACCCGTGAGGAGATCTGATGAGTGCACTCAAACGACCGCTGGTACTGTAACAGGCCAGTGCCGTGCCGGCCTCACATTGGCGGCAAGTGACCGCAACCCTCATGCGGCGCATGTGCAAAAGTCATGGGGTCCATCCTCTCCAAATTTGGCGCCTAGAATGTAAGAGCAGTGTGAGAGGAAGTCGACACTCACAGGTCTCAGCCCACTCGGTATCTGCCTTGAGTGTATCCTATATGGTGGCAAAGCTCTGTGTGGGTGTGCGATTTCACCGTCTCACGCAGCTCTGACACGGGTTTGGCTCTGTGCAGGAGCTGCAGAGCGCGGCTGGACCTGCACAATAACAGGCGGCGGAAGCGCGGCGAGAGTGGCAGCGAGACGTACCGCAGCAGCGCACGCCTGGAGCGCCGCCTGGGCGAGCAGCTGCACCAGCGCATCAGCACCCGCTCCCGCTCCCGGCGCTCCGCCCGGAAGCCTCGCAGCGACTCCTCTGACGTGAGCCTGCCTGGCTTTTTTAAACACCCTCTATCACCTCATGAATCAGAGCCCACCAGTGTGAGCAGTTGCACCGGCGCATCAGCATCAGCACCCGCTCCCGCTCCCGGCGCTTCGCCCGGAAGCCCCGCAGCGACTCCTCTGATGTGAGCAGTAGAGGATCAACACGTCACCTGTCAATCACCTCCGTGACCACATCAAAACCTAGGCGCAGCGACTACTCTTGAACTCTTATCAATTACTTTCAATTCTGTATCATCAGTCAGAGCCCATGAGTACAGCCCACGAATAGGCCTGCAATGCCGACAGTACTATTCTAGTAAAGTGAGCTTTCTTTGGCTTCAAGTGCACACCCACAATGCCCGTCGCGCCTTTGTGAGGTGGCCTGGGGATAAATATGGAGTACTCTCGCAGCATCAGCAGACCCTATCTTTTGTGACAGCAGACCATGTATCTGGTGGGGGGCTCTTTCTTAGAGGAATGTCTGCATGTGCAGGAGGAGGATATTCTGACTGAGGGGTCTGAGGTGGAGCGCCCTCAAGGCACCGGGGAGGGCCTCTCAGAAATTGGCTCTGAGAGGAGGTACGCCACAAGGCAGTCGACCAGAAAGCAGCAGGGCGGCCAGCTCGCCACCGTTGAGCCTGATAAGGTGAGCAGCACCGGTTCTGTGGCCAATATATCGTACCTTGAAGCCCACATGTTGGATGTAGATTCAGGCTAGGCTTGCCCCAGTCTGTAGCAGTGTGACCTGTCAAGAAAGAGCCTTCCATGCCTTTGCAGGGAGTCTGACGTGTACTTGATAGTGCAGTAGCGAGGCCTTCTCATAGGTGGTGTGATCTGTTGCAGGAAAGGAGATTGCTTTTGGACCAGCACCTTTACCCGCCCAACATAGCCGAGACGCTTGCAGCATTGCAGCGTGGTCCGGAGTCTAGGCAGCCTAGCTCCTCAAGATACGGCCTCCCGGTATGTGCTCTGCATGCAAACAGGCTTGGGCTGTGGGAAGCATTTCATCACCCGTCCAGCAGACCATCAGGGCTGTACATGTGATCTTCCGCCCTGACATCATGACAGGTCATAAGTACCTGAATATGCCAAGACATTGCGCCCGTGTGTCCCGGCATAGCATTTCCCTGCACCGGGTCTGCACATGGACCTTGCAATGTGCGACACGGGGTAGAGAGTGTCTTTGCACTGCAGGATGAAGCCATGTGGCAGGCACATGGCAGCCTGATCCCCTACCATGAGAACCGCAGCTGGACTGCAGCCGACAGTATCATGCGCCATCTGTCCGATCCAGTGCACAGCCTGCGCGACACCTTGCAAGCCTCTGGATCCCTCCCAGGCTCCATGCTGCAAAGGTAGGCCCCAATCATTCTATATTGCCTCTTAAGAACTACCAGGCAATATGCAGAGCTGCTGCTGTGGTCTGTGACTTTAAATAGTAGCAGCTGCCCGCTTCAGCAAGTGTGAAGCGTATGCAAATGACATGCTGAGAGCTTCACATTTGCTGAGGGGCAGGCTCTATCTGTTTAGAGCACTGCTTGGTTTGCTGGGTTCTGGAAGCCAGAAGAGCAGTCCCTCCTTGGCATCGAGTGCATGCCACATACAACAATTCAGTGGGTCCTGGTAGCCCCAGGTAGCCCTGACCAGGGTCCTAGGACAGGGATAGACCAGCTGACACAGTGGCGCTTGCAGGAACGCATTGCTGATGAACGCCCTGTCCACGCCTTCGCACCTGCCCTCCCGGCAGCCCAGCGCCAGCCGAAACTCCTCTGAAATCCAGGCCGAGGAGCGCAGCGCCAGGCTGGAAATGCTGCAGCAGCAGGTGCGAGGACCCCCCTTGGCCACCCCCTCCGCCTGCCCTATTGCGTGCGAGTTGTCAATAAGCATCCCTTCACCTGCATACGGATGTTCCGCACCTGGTGCGTGCAACTGTCTGCATGTATTAGATCCCGTGCGTCAGCAAAGGTGGCACCTCCTAAGGGACTTAAAAGCCGATAAATGCAGGCATAAGGGCAGTGCTACATGCATTGCTCCTGTCTCGAGTGCCAGTGATATCCCCTGCTGACACCTGCCTGGTGGAAGACCTTGCGCAAGCGAGTGCCAGTGATATCCCCCGCTGACACCTGCCTGGGGGAAGACCTTGCGCAAGGACGCTGCGGATGGCCCAGATCGTCACAGCTTTCATTTGGCTGACCAGGTGTACCTGCAGGACCTCCCGCAGCTGCCCTACATGCCCGTCTCCGAGTCCCCCTACGCCTCGCCCTCCCTGTACAAGTGCGCCTCGGACCCAAGCAGCAACACCGACACGGACAGGCCTCACATGAGCCCTGCCCAGCTGGCGGGCGTCCACGTGGCCAACCCCAGGGACGCGGCGGCCATGTTCACATACTCCAGCGAGCCCACCGCCATGGCATCGTCCTCCATGGTCCATTCTGCGGGAGCAAGGCTCTCCGAGAGCCAGTTCCATGATGTCGCCTGGGTAAGAGCCTCACCAGCGTGCGTTACCACATACATGTCATGTACACCCGTCTACCAGTGTTGCACACGGCCATCCTGTAGGTGTCTGGCGCTCGTCATCTTCACAAGACCACGCAGTAGACACGCAGGCTTCACCATGCTATGGATGGCAGACATTAAGCACTGGCATTTGCGAGAGCTTAGAAGTCTGCCACCCATAACATGATGGAGCCACGGCTGCTATCATGGCAAGAGCAGTCATACATATGACTACGCATGTCTGGCCACAGCTAATGATGATACATGCAAGACGTGCTGCGCATTGCTGTACCTCACACGGTCCTGCGCTTGCTGAGATCCTTTGCAGTACCGATGTGGCATCAATCAACTCTAAACTTGTGATACTGAGAGGTGGCGTTCCCTGCTGCAGCCCAGCCCGGACCCGATGCCGCTGCACTCGCCCGAGGGGCCGCGCGAGCACCTGAGCTTCCGGCAGGGGCCCTCCAAGCGCTTCTTCGAGACCGCCGAGGGCCTGGAGCAGGGCGATGGCAGGTGCTTAGCTACCCTGCATAACGCCGGTGCTGCGGGATCCTGCTGTGAGGGCGCTTGTGTCAGATGCAAACAGGGAGGCTGACTCATTGAGCATGTGACGGGTACTATGGGATCCTGTTGTGAAGGCGCCTGTGTCAGATGCAAGCAGAGAAGGTGCATCATTAGTCACTCTGTGTATACAGTGCGAAAGCTGACGTGGGTTTCGTTGCTGGGCAGGCGTGGTCAGGAGCTGGGCAGGGTGAGCTCAAGATCTGTGGGAGATCTGCCCTTCAACATGGCAGGCTTCCCCTGGAACCTGTCTTCCTCACAGCTGCTGCCCGGGCAGCTCGGGCAGCTGGGCAGCCTGTCCCAGACCAGCAGCGGGGTCCTGTCTAGGAGCCATGAGGACGTCGTAGCAGGCATGCAGCGGGAGCTGAGTGCAGAGCGTGGCCGCATGGGCCGCATCTCCCTGTCCCAGAGCATTGAGCCGCTGCAGCAGTGAGTGCCTTGGCATCTATTTGCCTTTTTCAGGCTGAGTTCACATTGCTGGTCTGCACAGCATGGTCCAGAAAGACTTGCGCTTCCTCGAGGGTCCATGGAATCTGTCTGCTACCTTCCGAGGACTTTCCCTCAGTGCAGCACAGGAGAGCTCTTACACTAAAGAAGCCTGCAATTCCCCTTTCGACCATCATAAGGGTCCTTGCAGCTGATGCAGCTTTTGCGCTTTGCCAAGACTCAACACATTCTGAGAGTCTTTAGTGTGTGGTCTGGATGGTGAACATGCCAAATAAATACCTTTGTTTGCTTACGTAATGCCTATGCTCTGGCATTCTGTACTGTAGTCTGCTGCTCACATGGTGCTGTGATGCTGCACAGGGGCTTGGAGAGACAGGCCTCGGGCAGCGAGGCACTTCAGCAGCAGCCCAGCGCCTACCTGGGCACTCCGCCCCCACCCAACAATGTTTTAGAGCGCATTCCCGAGGACTCTGCCACCCACGACGCTGCCCTGAGCCCTCAGGATCTTTTCCCTGGTAAGTCCTGTCTGCATGCAGCACATGACGAGACCAGCCATGTCTGTCTTACTTCTCCTGTGCCTGCTACCCCGATCCCAACTATGCCAGGTTTGTTTGGGCAGATAGGCCTCATGCATCACCGAGTTGGGTCCAGAAGACGCGACTCTGTACAGCCAATGGCCATTTTGACTCCCATTAACAGGCAAATCTGCATCAAAAGGTCACAGGGAATTGGTGCCTTCCGGACTGCTTTCAATGCATGCAGGTCCGCCAGGAGCTTCCCTGCTCGGGGACATGTTTGGCATCTTCAACCCAGGCGGCATGTCAAGGGGTGGGCTCCTGCAGTCCTCGCCCCCACAAGATCTGGCAAGGTCTGCGATGAGTCTGCCGCAGAGGCAGCCCCAGCACCAGACAAGCCACCCGGCATACCTCAGGGCCGGCAGCGCCAGCCTGACCAACCTGCAAGCCCTGCGCGAAGCCTCTCAGCGCCCCTGGAACCCTTCAACCGTCGTGACAGGTGGCACCGTCACCACAGGTTGGGCACCATTCTTGTCGTGACCTGCCCTGTCCCAGGCATCCTGTGTTGTTGAGATCAGTGGGGACCAAAACTCTAGGGAAAGCGTTCTGGCCAGTGGGAGGGTTGTTTAGGGATTGCATGAGCACTTTAGCTGGTGTATATATACGCAGCCTTGTGCGGGAGTCAGACAGCTGCTCAATCCCAGGGTTCAATCGAGTGGGTATAGCAGGCTTGATTCCAGGAGGGGAGTTGACTTCCTGAGCTGGTTTGAGCCATGAGCAAATGTGTGCAGGTGCTCAGCCTGGGAGGACTGCTGGTACCCACAGCGTGCCAGAGATAGGCGGCAGTGCATGGGCTGCTTACTTGGCATCTCCAGCCAGCTCCGCCATGAGCCCTGTCCCCTCGAGCGAGCAGCCCTCGTGGCCCTCCACCAGTCAACAGGTCAGGAACACCTCCCATCACTCCAGTACTGGCTGCTCTGCCCAGCACCAGTGAATACACGACGCAGTTCCACAAATAGTTGAGAAGCCATAGCATAGATTCTTAGGCAGACTTCTGGAAGGACGGCATGGGCCGTCAGTGTAATAGCACAAGCTCAAAAGACGGCATGGCCTTGCAGACGAGTGGAGTGAGCAAGGGCGGTCTGGCAACGAGTCCCAGCCGGAGCGGGGGCCAGCCGCAGCGGGAGCCGCCGCAGCAGCTGCACGGCCAGTACCGCTTTGACTCGGCCAGCAGCTACTACAACTTCCCGCAGCGCGCCGCCGCGGCGCCCATCTCGTCGGGCCTCACGACCGAGTTCATGCCTCCCGCACCCATCACCACGGGCGCCGTGCCCGTTCTCGGCGCATCGCAGATCCCGCTCCCGCCGCCAATGCGCCGGGCCACCGCGGAAGCCGACCTGGGCGCCCCGCAAGGCAGCGTCAAGGTGGAGATGCCCACGGTCTGTACTCTGTGTCCCTTGCAAAGTGTTGGGGCTTTTGCAGGACTGTGCCTTTGTCAGAGACCTATTTGACAACGGGACATGGTCTTGCGACAGCACTTCCCATCTCTGTAGGCTGTGTTTGGCTGGATCATGACATTGCTAAGCGCGGTTTTGAGGCAAGTGCGAGGCCTACTGAGATGAGGATCGCCGCCAAGTCCAAGTCCCTGTTGTCAAGGTCTACTGTCAGGACAACAGTCATTAGCATTTCAGTGGTGCCTGTCCAGAAAGAGTTTCCTCTGCATACATTCTTTGAAGTCATAAGGCAGTCTCAATGATACTGAGGTGGGTAGCGTGATGCAGAAAAATACGATCTTGCAAGATTGGATTACTCTCTTGGTCTTCTTCAAGTGATGATAGCGCTGTCTTCTGTATGTCAGCCAGGGTGAGAGGTAAGCTTTCCCGTTGTTGCAGGTGTGCCAGGAGGCTGCCCGGGCAGCCTGGCCGGCCATTGCGGGCGCGTTGGGCAAGGCCGGGCCGCCCGAGCTGCAGCGCACCGACAGCGCGCGCGGCGAGCCTGCCTTCCAGAGCATGCGCCTCTCCGCCAAGCTGGGCGACGCGGGCCCGCAGCAGCTGGCCGGCGCCAGCCTGCGCGAGGGCATGCAGCGCATGCTTGGCGGCGAGGGCAGCACCCCTGGCCTGCAGGCCTCTGTTCGCCCGGGCTGCACTCACCTCGTCGTGGACGCTCTGACCTTCTGGGTGCGTCCCGACACCCTTTCACCCGGTCCATCTGATGGGAATGCATGCATGTCGATCTGGTGTTCCACCCCTGGATGGATAGGATGATATGCACAGTCTGCGACGCAAGACATACTTTTCCAAGCTATCTGTCTACATATACTGAGGTACATAAGTCGAAGCTTTTGTCCTCACGCAAAGGCTGGGCTGAGAGTTCAGACTTGGTACAGGACAACCACATGGACACCGTGGCAACCATAACAACGGCTGCAGATGTGCTGGTGGCCAGCAATCCCCTCTGGAGCCATGGGCGGATCCTGCTGCAGACTGCTACGCATGCCGCCTTACTGTACAACGGCAACCTCTGCTCCATATGGCATGGCGAGGTGAGCCCTTATGGCAGGATACTTGTTGCAGCTGCCTTGAGTATCTGCAAGGTACTCAGTCTAATAGCAGGGTGGGGTGAATGGCTTGTACGGAGCCTATCACAGCTTGCCACACATTGCATCTGCATCTGCTTAGACTCACCGCAGTGTCGGGCATGCTGGATGGCTCTTTGCTGGGAAACCTTTACCTTCTGAGCTGTAAGGCTGCTGTGCGCAGGAGCTGGAGAGGCGCACCCCAGACGTTCCCTGTGCAGCGCCTTTCGCCGCTGCAACCCCAGGTGACATCGTTCTGTGCGTTCCGAGGCAGGCGCCTCCCCCGCTGGGGTTCGGGGCGCTGCGCCTGCTGGTGCGCTACAAGGGCTGCTTCATTGCAGACAAGCAGCTGCGGACCACCTCGTCCATCTCAAGCAGCAAGTGCCGCAAGGTGTGTCTCATCCCCTTGCTCTCAATACTTTGATGTGTACTCTCGTGCAACATTGAGCTGCCAAGCAGCTCGACAGCTTCCAGCTGTACATGTCACAAGACAACGCCCTATTCTGCATGATGCATGTTCTCTCTGTGGCTTCTCGTGGCTGAACCCCATACCCAGCACTTTAAAAGGGCCAGTTCCTGAATTCGCCAGCTGCCAGAGGTGCAGGTTGCTGGCATTGCAAATGATTCCCCAGGCCCAGCAATCCTCAGATGTGCTGGTGCTGCAGGTGACAGTAAATCTGGATGAGGCTCAGGGCAGCGGCGTGGCCTGGCTGGAAGCAGAGTGCAACGGCTTCATGAGCCCTGCGCTGCCCATAGTGCTGTGCGAGGACCCTGACATTGTGGAGGAGCTCCGTTCGCTGGAAGCTGAAGTTGCTGATGGCAGGTGTGCTGCAGTGTCTCTCCACCCGGTCATTGGCCTGGGTGAATTCTGGCTATAAGGCATTTCTACCCAGAGGAGAGCCAGCACGGTAACAAAGTGCTGTACTGCATGCATCTCCATGTCATCCCAGGAAGGGCTCTGTTACACTTTAAGCCAGGTCAGCTCGACACAGCATTTCTGTAAGGCTAGCGATGTGTCAACAGACGGCCCAATTTGACAGGTGCAGTTTTCCATGCAGCCGGAAGTGGGGGGACGTCTCGCGCCTGCTGTCAGACATTGGCCTGGTTCTGGAGTATGCGGACCTGCTGTCAGGGAATGTAGAGCCAGCAAGTCCCGGTGCCCTGCAAGAGGCCCAGCTCTGCCTGAAGCACGTGGCCCACCTTGCCCGGAAGCACCTGCCCTTCATCTGTGGAAAGGGATGGTCAGCTCTGGCCTCAAAGGTCAGCCCATGCAGCTTCCTTTCGACTTTACGTTCTGCTTGACTAGGCGCGATGGGTAGTGACCGTTGAAGCCCCATAATGCTTTATACGGCCCATAGATAAGCCCCTGCCACAGCAAGCTTCGCTGAAAAGAGCAGTGCAAGACTGCTGCCCCTGCCCGCCTTGATCTGTTCTGGCTTGTGAGCAGCCATGTTCAGACATGCCCTACTCAACTGATATCTATCCGGGACAGTAACATTTACGTTTCTCTTCTGTGCAGGCCCTGTATGTTGCCGCAGTCGGCTGCAGCAGCGTGGCTGAGCTGATGAAGAGGCTCGCCAAGCTGATGCCCCACGATGTGCCCACGCTCCTCCATGCAGCCGTCCGCTCAGGGAGCATCTCCATGGCAACGGTCCTCCTGGATCTGGACAAGCACGGGTGAGCAGCCTTGAGCTTTAGACTTGGTTGATTCTCTGAAAACGCCTCATGTCACAGGGTTTGGGGGAGCCAGCCCTGTCATGTTGCGCTATCGTTCTGTCACGGCATGATGAAGGTTGCTGAAGACGCCACTGGCAGTCTTAGGGTGGTCTTGCTCTTGTGTCTACCACCCCTGTGTCCATACCACATCTTAGGATGAGCGCCTGGCTCACTCAGGTCATATATGTGTTAACAGCCAGACCATAGTGGACGGCTTGAGTGAACTGAAGCTGAGTGGAATGGTCGCATGGTTCAGGTACACATGGAATCTGAGCAAGGCAGATGCCTCAGGCCAGACACCCCTGCATCTGGCGGCTCAGCTTCTTGATGACGGCTGCATGGCCGGGCTCATCCTGCGCCACCCAGCATGCTCTACAGCTGGCAGCCTGTGGTCCACCCTCAAGGACGCAAACGGGCAGACCCCCGCAGACGGCGCATCCAGGTGCAGACTCTTTTCCTCATGGTTTGAGCAACTGTCATCTTTGTTGCAGATGACTGAGGATAGAGAGGAATATGACAAAGCTCTGCATTTGTATCAGAATGGTCTGAGATGCTGTACGGTCTGATCTTGAAGCTTGGAAGGGATCTTGAGCGTGCGCTTTGTGCTGCAGTACCTCCAAGGCGCATCCAGGGAGGATCTTCCTGCTGCTGTCGCCTGCTGAGCGCGCTGCGATGAGCTCCACCAATCAGCCCAAGAGCCTGGGGAGGGGCAGCCGCAGCTCTCTGGAGGGGAGCGCCACCTCATCAGGAGACCTGTCCGAGGCCAGCACGCAAGTCGCATGGCTGCCCCAGCCAGACATAATGAACGGCACAGGAGCTGACGTGGCGGCAGCCGGGCAGCTGTGCGCGTCAGACGCAGAGCTGGCCACCATCTCGACACCCTTCAGCAGCTTCTGCATCGACGAGGACTCGTGCAATTTCCACAGCTCGAGCGGGGAGAGGAGCGCGGCGCTGCGGGAGCAGCTCAGATCCATGCACACCTTCACCTCGGCCTGCGTGCCGGAGACAGCCACCACCGCGCCCATCATCTCGATCAGCGAGAGGGCGCTGCTGGAGGAGCGCTTCATGCAGAAGTCGTTGTCCGCCGACACAGACGGCGTGCCGCACGGGGCCACAAATCTGCGGGAGCAGCTTCGGGCCGCCCTGGTGCCCTGCCTGGCAGCGTCTGCCTGCGGCGCTGTGCGCTCCGCCAACGCGCTGGATGTTGCAGATTGCGGCAGCGCTGAGGGAAGCCCTGCAGATCAGCAGGTAGATTCAGCTGCAGATGCAAGCAGAGCAGAGCAGCTGCTGGATAGCGCTCTGCAGAGCGCTTCCAGCCCAGCCTCTGCAGACCTCGACAGGGTCAATTTCCTGGAGAGCAAGGCTGACGAGGAAGCTGCCGCAGAACGGAGGGGATCCCTGTCATTTGCAGTCTTTGGCCAAGGCATGTCTGGCTCTGAGAAAGAGCAGACCTGTGGGGGAGAAGCTGCTGCAAAGGCAGATGCTGTGGAGTCGGTCAGTGCACAGGACAGCCTTGCTGGCAGCGGCCCGATAGAGCCTAGAGCTACGCACAGAACCTCGAGGGATGACCTGAGGCAGGCTCAAGCAGCGCTGGCGTCTTTCCCTGGGCACCTGACGGAGAGTCAGGCAACTGCAGTGGCCGACGTGCGCAGCCGCATGCGTGATCTTGCGCAGGAGAGCACAGCCAAAGCAGACGCCGGCGCCGGCGCGAGCGCCAGCTCAGCTTTTGGCGCCGCATTCAGCAACGCTGGCCCGCCCTCAGGTTTCGAGAGCGCTTGCGGCACGATCCAGCGCCTGAGCGTCGTGGTCGGGGAGCGGCGCTTCCGCTCAGCCTCGGCCTGCCCGGCCGACTACTGCACCCCGGGGAAGCTGCCCTTTGAGAGCGCAAGCAGCCTGTCCCTGCCCGACGACACGTTCAGATCTGCCTTCGACGCGGCCTGCAGCGCTGACGGTGCCGACATTGGCGTGGAGTTTCAGTCGTTGCCCCGCGGTGCAGACATGCACGAGGAGGATGAGCTCGTCACATACCGGCAGAGACTGCCGACCATCGACTGGTTCGTTCCGGCAAGCAACAGGACTGCCGACGGGAATGCACAAGCAGCTCAGGGTTGGGCAGCCGGAAAACAGGCCGAGATTCCTGAGTCCGCGCATCGGCTGCCGATGAGGGACAGCGCCTTTGACACTGAGCGCAGCAACAGCTCCGCAGCAGCCGGATATGCCGAGGATCCTCCTCTGTCCCGGTCCAGCAGCGATACGAGCAAGGATGGCACCAGGAGGCAG
Source organism: Coccomyxa sp. LA000219 (assembly GCA_000812005.1). Taxonomy (NCBI): domain Eukaryota; kingdom Viridiplantae; phylum Chlorophyta; class Trebouxiophyceae; family Coccomyxaceae; genus Coccomyxa; species Coccomyxa sp. LA000219. Next base: position 653,140 of record KN714649.1, on the reverse strand, counting down.
GCACCACATCCCTCAACCTCCAGCTGGAAGCCCTGGGTCATGTCAGCCGCCATCGTGGCCGCATGCAGCCTGGTGCTGCCGAGCGCGACCATTCTGTGCATGGTGGCTGCCTCGCTGGTGTTTGTCATGGCGTGCGACCCTACAAGCTCCAATCCTGCCAGGCTTCCTTCAGACACAGAAGGTAGGGCCTCTAATATCACACCTACTCCTCTATGTATCCATAAGTGCATCCTGGACACTGCTTGGTGAAGACTACAGGGTACTGTGAAGCTCAGCTGACAGTCATGTTGACCCGGCAGCTGAGAAGAGGGCTGTGTGCAGGGCCACCAATTGATGTGGACGCCCTTCAGGAAGAGGCCTGGCACAAGGATTGGCGCAAATACCTCCTCTGCTTTCAGAGCAACCAACTGGAGAGGGAGTTCCTAGAGCTTCATGCAGGCAAGCTCATCTCGTGGAAGGGCACCTGCACGCCTTTCAAGGCTTGAGAAGGATTATGAATCATTCCTTGTGTATGACGCTACTCAGCAGCAATGCTTCTGGTATTCGAATGAGTGTTCGTTTGGTGTCATCTGTCTGCATGGTGCATGGCTAGAGTCCCGCAGACACAATGGTCACAAATCTTCCGTGCTCTGCCTGACTAATGGCATTGCTGGTGTAGGTACTCGCTGGCCAGTGGACGTGCTGTTCTCGTGCCTGCTGGCGGCTTTGGCTGCATTTCAGCTGGCATCCAGTGCCTCTATGCTGGGCAGCGCTGCTGCAGCTGCGCCGTGGATCCTGCACGTTGTGTGCACAGCCATGCCAGCTGTGCTGGCCCTGTACAGCCCACACTGGTGAGGAGCAAGTTTTCTCTCAGCACGTTCCTTGCCTACATTTTGCATGAGGGAAGCTGCACCACTCTCAACAAGGATATTGCACGTCCTGAATGCAAGCACATCATATAGAGGGGTTGGGTGATGCGAGAAATGAGCAACTGAAGTGCGGTGCATGGCTGCAGGTATGTGCGGCATCGTGAGGCTGTCATGATAGCGGAACGCCTGGGCTGCCAGGCGTGCGTCCTGTTCTGCGGCCTGCATGCTGCGCAAGCGCAGCGTGGCGCTGACATGGCGCACGGCTGGCCGGGCGCCATCCTGGGAGACGTCATGGCATCTGTCTTGCAGCTGGTGCACCTGCCCATCGGCTTCCAGGTAGGCCCTCTGCCTAAAACTTTTTACAGGCGCTTACCAGAGAGCCCTCCAAAGTATGTACTAAAATTCCTTTGATAGGCACTGTTGTGAGATTAAGTTGTGCCTTCCAAGCCCTGCTGCGAGCTGCCTTGCCTGGAAGGATAACAGTAGGCGGTCACTTTCTAGGGTCATGCCATGCCTGTGCAGAGCATTTTTGTTTTATTGTTGGAGCATCAAGGTCTGGAGATGACCATGCCTGTGCTTGCAGATCCGCACATGCTGGCACCTGCCGCTGGCGCTGCTGGCGCTACGGCTGCGGCTGAGGGTGCGCCAGCCGGGCACATGGGCCCGGGGCGCGCTCACATGCGCGCTCATGCTGCTGCCGACGCTCGTCACCGCCCACCTGGAACGAAGAGCCAGGCAGCGCTTCCTGACCTTGCGCCGGGGCGCCTCGAATGCTGCAACTTCCAATGACAGAGCACCGGCCAACAGCTGCCAGAGCAGCTGCTCCTGAGTTGGCTCTGGCAGCTCTCAGACCAAGAACCAACCCACAAGATGTGCCAGTCTTGAAAGACGTGGCCCACTCATTGGGCGCAGCTCCCAGCAAGGTGCTGGGAAGGCATTTGGCAGGTGTTCATGTTTTTCTACGAGTAGATGGATCAGTACCTGGCTGGTGTTGAGTCACCAATGCCTGCCCGGTGGGTCGGGAGAACCACAACTCAAGCAAGCAGTCCTTACAAAGCCTTGGCTGGCTGGTCACTAAAAGCCGTAGGCAGAGATGACGCACTGACAATTATGCCATCCTTCTAGGGCAAGCTGTGAGCCCTGCAGGGGCGTGCAGAGCCCTCTCTCTGGCCTAGGCAGCTGCATTCTTGTGATTCTTGCAGAAGCAGGAGAGGACTCCTGGCATTTCCATGCCAAGACCCTATCACTAGAACGTTGTCGCACTGAAGTGGGATCCTAAATATGGGCCTTGCCCCTGTACTGGCACAAGGGAGGTTGCCTCTCCTGGATTACCGGCTAGCAGACTCTTGTCGGGATGCTATACAAGGACCTGTCAGCTTCTGCAACTCTGTCCTGTGGGGTACTTGAGATTGCAATCATATTTGCAGCTGAGCCTGCTGTGCATAGTCTAGTCAATTTAGCTATTATTCCTCCATCTGTGTGTACATCATCCACATCTTCTCGCAGTACATGGTGTCCCGGGATTAGTCATCATGACATGTGGGCCTCCATGTGCTGCAAACTGAAGGGGGGAAGCAGATGTCTCATGATATCTTGGGGATGGCATCACTAAAGTCCCTTGGCGTTTGTCTGAGAAGGCAACAGTTTGTCTTCGCTTAGAGTCCTATACCTTAGACTCCCGCGGAATGCTGACATGCCTTCGGCACAGGCCGATCAATTTACAGCCACCAAGACTTTACTCGATACAGCGACGCAGCATTTGCAGAGTGGCGACAAGATTACAATTTTGATGCTTCGGCACCTCGCAGGGTAGCCAGGACGTCAGGGGTAGGTACATAGGTCAATTCAATTTGAAGACCCCTGTCTCGCATGAGGTACACCCCTAGGCATATCACTTTGCTGGAAGCTGAATGGTGGATGTGAAGTAGAGCGTCACACAGACAATGTGTTGTGACATGCTGCGGAAACAGATGAGATGTGTTGAGGTGTATGCCCTTCGCCGCGAGCAGTCTTCTCTGTGTGGGTGCGTGGGGAGGGGCACTGTCCATTCAGCCTTGACAATGACATCAGTCCATATGCCTGTTGGATGATGCTTAGTCTGCTGGTGAGATTTTGCGCCACCACCAGTGTGCTGAAGCTTCATGTCAGCAGACACTCTGCTCCCGAAAGTTCTCTTTCCTGGGGCAGGTCAGCATGTGGTAGTGCTGCGTTTGAGACCCTGCAGCTGATGTTGACACTAGCGGGGTCCCTAGATTGATCCTGATCCAGATCAGAGCCTCTTGTCTGAGATAGTTGCCTTCTCATGAGGTGGCATGGCAGAGCGAGCTTTTGGCAGGTGGCAAGGGAAAGCTTTATATCGGGCGAAGGCGTGGGCTGCTCGCAATGCCTGCCACAGTGTGAAAGACACCTTTCAAGGCTTGGAATCCAGGCGTGTCGGCTGACAGTACAGGTGCTGGCTGCCAGGAAATTTCACTTATGGCCTGCGCCAATTGCTGAGGACTGCGACAGCACCTTTAGCTTTTTATGGCACCTCACCTGGTGCATGAGCATTGTCAAAAATGACACAGATGGTCTGTGTAAAGTCGGTGTGTGACTATCAAGACATGAGAATGCTCAGTGTGTGGAATGATGGGCTTCCTCAAGGCCTAATGGGTGAGGACCCAACATTTGTTAGCGGACGCTGTTGGCATCGTAGGGATGTCACATATGAGGAATGCAGTGCTACCGGACCTCGAGGTGTGCCTCAGACGGTTGAATTTTGGATAGTTCGAAGTGTGCTCTTCATTCCCTTTCTATTTTGTACATGTCTTGTCACCACAATAGCTATGTGATGCTGGTGTGTTGTTATGACTATGGGAGCAGACAGTGGAAGATCCAAAGCTAGAGTTGTACCCCATATCTGTATATATGCAGAGTTCACGTGCACGCTCATGATGGCGGTCGCTGCAACACGCCACGCCAGACTACTGACAACTTTTCGTATGTCACCTTCTTACAACACATTAACGACTTCACTCAGCCCATTGAAATAGCACGCCCTGCAAGCGTGAGCCTCGCCATTTCAAATTTTTATACGGAATTGCGTGCCCTTCATACTTGGGGCACCACAAAGAAAGAGACAGCATGCTGAGATCAGATGCAGTCACTTTAATCCTGCATGTAGCTAGTGTTGGCGCACCTTTTAGCAAATTGCCACTTGGGAGAACGTGGACATCTGGCCTCCTCTCATCCTAGAGTAACTCTAGGCGCTGCTGTTATGAGATAGATTACTTGCCAGCAACCCTCTCTGAATCACAAACGACGTCGACCGTTCATGTTTGCAAGGAAGAGCTTGCAGCAAACTAGCAAAGCGGCGCAACATGGATGGGAGCATGTATTGATTGCCCTTCTTTGATCAGTGTGCATGTTGCTGAAAGGCATCAAAGCTGCTCCCCTGTCCGCCTAGGCCCTTGGATCTGGTGAGCATAGGCGCTGTGCTTCCTAAGCACTTGCGCCGAGAACGCAGCCTGCTACAGGCACGTGGGAGACCAGGCAGCTCTCTGAAAGCTCTGGCAGTCATGATAGCGCCAGCACGCTATCACAGCATGGGACAAAGCGCTATCAGAAGCACTTGTGTAAAGCAAATATCAGGACTGTAGAGGCCAGACAAGAAGAAGACAAGGCCTCTCGAGAGCTCTGTATGTTATCTCATGCCGGGTCCATACGCATGCGACTGCTCAGCAAGCTGTCAGGGCTTAAAAGGCACTTCTAGAGTGGTGCTTCTGCCATGTTGCCCTGCTGCGTGAGCACAGAGCTTGCTGTGGGGACATTCCTCCAGATCCTCAAGTATCAACTTCTGTTCCTCAGTTCATGAAAGGATGGCGGTCAGCTTGACCAAGGTTCCGTTGCAATTCAGATGTCTGCATCCCTGCCCCCATTTCTTGTGATATCCAATACTCTTGGTCTAGGTCACCCTGGCCCATGGATGGGCAGGCGCATGCTGTTGGGCTGCCCAGGTGCACTGTAGCTGTTTGATTGCTTGAGCCCCTGAAGTAGACTGTGCTGAGCTGATCCCAGCCTAGTGCTGCTCTTGCTGCTGCAACTCGAGCTGAGGCGTGGTGACGTGCCAGCAGATGAGCTTGTGTTGCCCTGTACTGATGGATCCCTAATGTTTGTCTGCGCAGGCCTCCTGGACAAGAGTCAGGCCTAGACACCCGAGCTGCTTCCCTGTGCTTGCTCAGCGCTGACATTTGCATCCTGTCTGGCTGGCGCTAGGCAGCGGGTTGTCACTTCAGAGGTGTTGGTCTTTGCTCAAGTCAGAGGTGGGATTCAACACAAATCAGAGATTGCACTGCTAGGGCAGCTGCGGGCTCTCAGCAGGTTTTGCCGGAGCAGAAGTCAAGAAAGGTCTTGGCCTTCCAGACCTTCCTGCCCAGCCAGCCCTTGCCCTTAGGACAGCGCGCCAGCCGCAGCTGCAGCAGATACCGGTGGAACTCCACCTGCGCAGCGTCAAGGATATTGCTCACCATTTAATGCTATGTCTTGACAGCCAGATTCTAGCAGAGCTCGTGCTGCCCAGACAGCAGCCTATAAAGGCGAGCAGGAAGCCTTCCTGTCTGCGCAACAAGGCACACAAGGTCCTCTCTAGATGGAGATTAGGCATGGCGCATGTCTACTGAGAGGGTGGAAGGCTGGAGCAGTTACCATGAGAGCGTGGCGCTTGACTTGCGTGAAGCTGCGGCGGTTGAACTTGTGCTGCCGGGCGACCTGAGTCCACATGTCCTCCTCTGATGGCAGCTCGGTGATTCCCTGCAGCCATGCACTACAGCTCAGCTGCCAATGCTCCTCTGCCACAAGTCTCCTGTCAACACTGAGACGCAGTGTGATATACGCATAGAGGTGATCCTCAGAGATCCTGAGCCAATGCAAGCATCATGCTGCATCTGCGCACTCCCCTCTATGCAGATTGCTGAGGCGATATACACAGCGTCCCTGTGTGCTTGTACTGGTGAATGGGTGAACCTATCCAGCCGTACAGCCAGCCTTCTTCTGGTGACAGTGTGACATGTTTGATCCGCCGAAGATGCAAGAGGGTATATTGAAGGTCTAGGGTCATGCCTGGATGAGGTCAGCCACATAGGGCACCTGGCTCTCCACGCAGGGTATCATGGGGCCGTGTGCCTGCACAAAGCCCAGGAAGTACACGCCCGGCAGCTTGGGGTGGACCACCAGGTGCATCAGCTCCGGCTTCCCGTTCTGCAGGACCCGGATGTCTGCCGGAAGGAACGGGCACTTCACGTTGTAGCCTGCGCAGCAGAGCACAACCGTGAGCTTGCGCATGCTGCCAGGTGGTAGCTGAGCGCCTCCAGCGCTTGCGAACATTCCCACGTTCACTCACAGGTGCCAGAAATGTCATGTTCTGGTCTGGGTGACCCATGCGACATCTTCCTTGCAACTTTAGCCCAACCCTTAAGAGGCCCTGCGCTCCAAGCCTCACTGCGAGGAGTCATGACCAGAGCGGAGCAGGACGCTTGTGCTCTACTGAAGCCTCACTGCAAGGAGTCGAGATCAGAGCGGAGCAGGATGCTTGTGCTTCACTGAAGCCTCGCTGCAAGGATCTGAGACCAGGGATGCGGTGGTGCTGCTGCTCAGTGACAGCCCTTCTGGAGGCTGCTCCGGGCTGCTGCTGCCGCCAGCTGGGCCATCAGATGCTAGAGATCCTCACCAGCACTCCCTCAGGACTGGAAGGGTTATCATATACCGGGACAGCTCGACAACATTCACATCCTCAGAGCTGGTGCAGGATCCTATGACTGGCTCCCTATACTGGCTTAGCAGCGCACCTGTGGCGCAGATGATGGCATCCACATTCTCGGAGCTCCCGTCCGTGAAGTGCACAGTGAGGCCGTCGACGCGCTCGATGCCGGGCTTGGCCAGCACCTTCTTGTCCCGGATCAGCTCCAGAATATCTCCCGAGCCCGGGTTGACTGTTGGATGCACCTGAGCGGTGCAACTGGAAGTCAGTGGGCTTGACTGGTGGTCTCTGAGGCTGCTGAACATTGCTCATCTAGGTGCGGGATGAGCAAAGCCCCCTCAGCCCAAGCACAGCATGGCCAGGTCAGACTGCAAGCTCACGCGAGAGGCAAATCACCAGACTATGGTAGTATATTCTTACAGCTGACACAGACTAGTTCGCAGGTGTGCTGAGCAGGAGGGCTTCCAGGTGGGCATGAGCTTGGAATCCGATGCAATCATGGCGTGTGTGCAGGATGGTGCTCACCCTCAGCAGGCCAAACTTGGGGGGCGGGAAATTGAAGCTCTTCTGGCTGCCTCGCGAGAGCCGGATCATGACGGTCACCCCGAACTCCAGGATCCTTCTTGGCGCTGTCACTCCCAGCCTGCAGGCATGTTTCTTCAGTCCCGGGCTGACCTTAGGATTGGCCTCAGGAGACTAGGTCAGCTCTGGCTTGCGCAGGCAACACTAGGACGGAGACCACCCACAACTGTCAAGTGAGCTGCATTCCGTGTCCATCACAAGACAACTTCCCTGAACTCATGTACACAGCAGCCACGTCGCATACAGCTGTGGCTCACACTGCAGTGCTGGGGGAAGTTGCACATGTTGAGGAGCAGGGGAAGTGCACGAGTAGTACCAGGGCTTCAGCTGCGCATCGGCAGGTTTTCCGAAGATGTAGCGCGGCACCACATGCACCGGCCGCCTGCACGACAGCAGCGTCCGGGTCGCGCCGCTCTGCGCCACCTCGCTCGCAATGTCCATCCCTGCACGACCAGGAGTGCCTCCAGATGCGCCAGATGCTTGCTGGGAGGCTGCTGAGATTTGCATGGTTGGTCATAGCACACGAAGCCCTTCAGTGTGACATGCAGACAGCACTGCTGAGCCAAGCATCCATAGACAATCTTCAGACAGTAGCAGTATTGGCACAATAGCTGCAATAGCAGACCCCGTGAGCACCTATCGAGGGATGCCAAGAATAAGGAGGAGCAAGCAAGGGCTACCTGAGTTGCCGCCCCCGATGATGCAGACCCTTTTGCCCTCGAAGGGCTTTGGCGATCTGTAGGCATGCGCATGCGACAGCTCGCCCTTGTAGTCGCCCTTCAGTTCTGGCCACAGAGGATCCCAGTGGTGCCCGCATGCATTCACGACTGACCCATACTGCCGCGTCAACACCTCGCCTGTGTCTAGATCCTGCATCAAGGATCAGGAAATGATACTACATTGGCACCATCCGAGCCTCAAGAATCATGTCTCAAGATGAGCAGATGCAGAAGTCTCCAGATGGACCACGTCCATTGCTCTACGGTCGGCACAAAGCCACTTAAAGGCGAGGTGTCAAAGTCACAGTCCTGAATGACACTGTGACGCACTGCAAGCATGAATTGTTGTCTGCTGGAGACCTAGTTGCTGAAGAGCCGTTTACCTTTGTGGATACAGTAAATCTGCCCTGGGGCGAGGGCACCACGTCGAGGACCTCTGTCCGGAACATGATGCTCTTCCCGAAGCCAAAGTGCTGCGTGTATGCTTCCAAGTACTCGAGGATCTGCATCATGCGACTTGTTAGACGGTCCTTAGCGGAGTAAAAACAGCTGTCTGACAAATCCTGCATACAGTTTAATGGCATGTGCATTCTGACAGCTATTGCAAGCGCAGTCCCTAAAGGGGCCGCAGGCAGTGTCCGTTGGGGGCTCACTTGCTGGTGTGTACAGTACATGGGATAGTGCTTTGGCATAGGGAAGTCATGAAATCTGGTCATGAGCTTAGAGGTGTTGATGCAAAGCGAATCGTAGCATGCAGAGCGTCCACTGTCATTGTTGAGCACCCACAGACCCCCAATCTGCATATACACAGTTATAATCAGCACAGTTTGCATGAGGATGCACCAGGAGACCTCAAGAGGAAGAACTCTGGACAACAATGAGCGCTCCAGCAATAGGCCTTCGTTTCATGGTGCTCTGGGCTACAGTATCATCTGCACGCCCCGTGGACCTGAGAACGCACCTGTGAGCCTGTCTCAAAGCAATCAAAGGCCACGCCTCTCTGGTGCAGCACTTTGCATGCTATGAGGCCTGACTTCCCTGCTCCGATGATACATACTCGGTCCCTATCGTCCTCTGCTGCTGCAGAGAGCGCCTGAAGGCACACTGACAGGTGATATACCGCACTCTCAAGTCTAGTGCAAGTGCCGGTATTCAAAGAAGATAACGACAGGTAGGGTGTGCAACATCTTCGGACTGTGCAGATGGAGTGAGCATTGACAAGCTAGCTTTGATAGCTCAGAGCGGACCTCGACATCAATGTGCACTTGAGCTGAGCAGTCCTTGCTCTGTTGGACAGCTGGTTCTGTTGTCCCAGATATGTGTGCTGCTTCCCGTGAATCCGCTTGCATCCTCGTCCACACTCAGCACATTCTCCTTACCCCTCAGATACGCAGGGCTTGATGACGCAGCGGACTAAGGAGCGAGCGAAACACCAAGCAGGTGACGTCGACACCTAGAGTACAGGGTGCACTCGGTGTTGTGTGGTCCGGAACGGATCTGCAGCGTTTTCAGTGGCTTGAAATCCTGTCGCCTGTACAAGTGTACGAGATTGATGGCAAGTGCGTGCACAAGGCAGTGTCGCTTTGAGAGATTAGTCATTTCTTACTAAGCCCTCTCAAGAACATGCGCTGCCCGTTTTGCCCTGCCTTCCCAGCTTCTGCCCAGGTCCACATGCCCATTTAAGACTGTCCATTCTGGCGCAAAGGCCGCTCTGATATGGGCTCACGCACATCAATGCGCACGGTCATATGATTCAAGGCCCGCCATGGCCCTCAACGATGTCCAGGAGCCTGTAGACAAGCTAGATACTGGGCCCTCAAGGAGGAGCAGTGCATCGCGACAGCCCAGCCAGGACATCCTCCATCCCGCACTAGAAGACATAGATCCCGCTACCAAGTTCCTGTATACCCCACACACCGTGACGGGGCTGCTGCTGGGTGCGACTCGTACCTTCAGTGGCCTATTCAGCAAAACTGCAGGGTTGCAAGGGGGCGTCAGAAGCTTATCGAAACCTTGGCACATGCAGGTGTATTGCTCTTGATATATTACAGCAGAGCCCTGGATCCCCCGGCGAGGACTGCGGACCCCCTGCAAGCCCATCAGGCTGCATACTACAACGTGAAGCACGGGATATCCGCTGTGTGCTTCGTCTTCCTAGGTATGTGACTGTACATGAATCTGGCGTAGCACTTCCTCCCTCGCCCTGCTTACACGAAGCACTCAATGCCCATCTGGCCCCACTGCCCCTGATCATTGCTGCATACCACTGTCTTGGACATTGGAGGATAGAATGACTGCTGGTCAATGTCGAGCAACCAACTCTGTTCCTGTCATGCAGGCTACTCATTCCTGCAGGGGCCTTCAACATGCATGGTGCGGCCCCACCCAGCAGTCTGGAGGATCATTCATGGCGTCGTCATCCTGTACATGCTGGCCCTCGTGTTCCTGCTCTTCCAGAATGCAGATGACGCGCGCCTGCTGCTCAAGGTACAGCCCCTGCCCATGCCACACCGTGCCAAAACTTATAGCTCCACCCCAGAGCAACCCTCTGTGTGGGCCTTCATAGATCGCCTTGCACCCTGATGTTCTCAGCAGAAGGCACAGCAAGACTCTCTGTAGGCCTCCACAAATACCATCGTGCTCTGCAACGTCTTGCAGCTTGAGGAAAGGGAGGAGGCACCACCTGCTCCTGAGCTGCTGCATGAGGTCGCCTCGTGCATGACGAATTGACAGTCATGCCTGCCAATACACTTTCTATTCCTGAGATTGACGCCTGCCCATGCAGCACCTGTACCCAGAGCTTGGGGTAGACTTGGGAGAGAGGGCGTATGGAGCGGATTGCAGGCTGTACATAGAGGGACAGGGGATCAACTGGCCGGTCATCAAAGCCACCCTATTTGATGAGTTTGTAGTCGCCCACACTGTGGGCTGGTGGGCCAAGGTAAGGACCCACTCTCTCCAGCAGCTCTGCTCCAGCTTCATCACACCGTTGCACCTGACTATGGAGAGCGCTGCTCAAGTCCGGTGAGCACTGACGTGTTTGATTGGGAGAGCTGGTCAACCTCTGGGAGTGCTGACATGACAAGTTGGGAGTGTTGGTACCGCTGAGAGCGCTGACATGACAGATGAATGTGCAGGCGCTGATCATCCGGGACTATGCGCTCCTGTGGGTGCTGTCCATTGGCTTTGAGTTCATGGAGCTGACATTCCAGCACATGCTGCCCAACTTCAACGAGTGCTGGTGGGACAGCTGGATTCTGGATGTTGCTGTTTGCAACTTCATAGGTGAGCACATCCATCCTATGCCATCAGGCACCCCTTTCGGCAGCATCTGGACATGACATGCTGAACATGAGGGGGTTATCTGCATGCTGCAGACTAGCTGCTGTGCCTCGAGATGAGGTGAGCTGATGCATGCCATGTGGGACATTTCATTGCAAAGTACATAAAATGCAGAGCATCCAGTAAGTGGAAGCGATGGGGTGCAGGCATCCTAACTGGAATGATGACGGTGAGGTACTTTGGGTCCCGGAACTATGACTGGTCGGGCCTGAGCGAGCAGAAGACGGTGATTGGCAAAGCCAAGCGCTCCGTCCTGCAGTTCTCCCCGCACTCCTGGGACGACTTTGACTGGCGGCTGACATCATCCCCGCTGCGCTGCATCCAGTGCCTGTTCCCCATAGTCCTCATCCTTCTGATGGAGGTGAGCCAGCTGGACTGCCTGCTGGGCTGCCTGCTGTGTCTGACAACCATGCTATTCAGAAGGACTAATCTGGCGTGAGGGACTTCTCTGTCATGCTGCTTTCCAGCTGGTCACAGGACTGACCAGTATATCAGCTTGCGAATCAGATGATGCTTTTGCTACCTGGTGACCTGGTGACATTGCAGAGAGCAGCCCCCTAGGCTTGCTCACTATGTGATGCCAATCTGCAAACCAGCTGTTGCAGGGGAGCAATATTAGCACGCCTCAGCGCTGTTTAGCGCTGCTGAACAAGACTGCTGTATTGATGCAGGTGAATGCATTCTTTCTGAAGTATGTGCTGTGGGTGCCGCCGCTGAACCCCCTGAACACCTACCGGCTGCTGCTGCTGGCGATGCTGGCGCTGCCCGCAACAAAGGAGTACTACACCTTCATTGCCAGCGAGGAGACGGACATCTTCAACAAGCTGGGGCCCTTCGCCTGGCTGGCGACAGCTGTCGCAGTGGCTGAGACGCTGGTCTGCATCAAGTTTGGCCGGGGCATGTTCCCGAAGCCCTGGCCAAGCTCGGTGCTGCTGGCTTGGGGCACTGCAGGGCTGGTGTTTGCTGTGTTCATGTCGGTGTGGGCCGTGCGCTACCACAGGGTGCCTCCCAGCGAGATCAAGCAGAAACAGACTTAGGCCTGTAGGTCAGCCTTTCCTTCAGCAGCCGAGCTCTGAGAAGTCTCAGCTTCATGTGTTCAGTCTCCTATAGACGGTGTACTAGGAACCCCTGTGATCAGCATCTTATCCTCTCGTCCAGAACCCACTGTATATCGGAATAAACTCTTGAAGGTGTACAAGGAGAAAAGAACGTGGATCTTGTAGATTGGACTATTTGGAGGACGGCTGCTCAGCCTTTAGGAGCTATCACAGCCCTCATGTAAGCAGTGTGTACGGAGAGGAGCTCGCTGACTTGCATCTGCGCCCGTGGTGTAAAGGCTTAGTACAAGGATAAGCATACAATTGCAGCTGCAGCAAGTGTCGACGTCACTGGCGACTGTACTAATCATCATCAGCTCTATGGCTTCCCGTGCTTGCACAACAGATACCACTTCTCCCCCATTCGATATCGCACACAAATTATTGCGCTAGCATCCTACGGTCCCCTCTGGCACCAGCACCGCGCTAGAGTTCTGGAATGCCTGTGAGATGACAACGCCGCCGGCCGCGTGGTTCGGGCGGGCATCTTTGCCTGGGCGCAGCTCTCGCTGCGCCATTTCGGCGGCACGTTTTCACTCCACCGAACGCTCGGTAGATTGCCCAAGGTGAGGCTCTGTTGTCGTGTCTGAAGTCATGCCATGCATTCTGTTTCATCGGTGAGGCAGCAGCAGAGCTTCTGAACTCCTGATCTCATCCACCTCTCTGGTCTTGCAGATGGCTGAGGAGAATGACAACTTCCTCTTCACATCCGAGTCCGTCAATGAGGGACACCCTGATAAGCTAGCAGACCAGGTATGGTGTCAGCCTTAATCAGCAGTATATAAAGGACGCTTTGATCGGGAATCAGGCAAAATTTGCAGTACACGCAAGGGCTATGTGTCCGCTACCCAAGCCGGAGACTGACTTCTGTGAATGATTGCAGGTCTCCGATGCCGTTTTGGATGCTTGCCTTGCCCAGGACCCCTACGCAAAGGTGACCTCGATATTGCCAGACTTTGCCGCCTGAACCTTGATGCACCCCTTGAGCCGTGCACGATCGCAGATTGCCCTTGTTGTCTCGTAGCATCCCTTCCCAATCCTTCAGCTTTCGTTGCACGTGCGCTTTTTCATCTTTGTCTCAGAGGTCTCAGCCCTCTGCATGTGCATGGCAACCATCTGCTGCCTGATGGGCATCACACTGTTGCAGGTGGCCTGTGAGACTGCCACAAAGACCAACATGGTGATGGTCTTCGGCGAGATCACAACCAGCGCAAAGGTCGACTACGAGAAGGTTGTCAGGGACACCTGCAGAGAGATCGGCTTCACCTCAGATGATGTCGGCCTGGACGCTGACAAGTGCAAGGTCAGTCACCCCCTATACCAGCAGAGCGCCTTGCACGTGCCCTGCATGTACCCTGGTCCACTCTGCATGATAGCCAGCCCACCCCATGCCTTCTCATGACAAGTGCACCGTCAGGCACCCCCTATACTAGCAGAGCGTCAGCTATCCCTGCATGTGCCCTGACTCTCTCTTCATGCTAGCCAGCCCACTCCTGTGCCTTCTCATGAGCATATGCCTGGCAATCCTGCCAGCAGGGTTATTGATGCTCCTGGAAATTCCAGACTTCATTATTTGTGGCCTGTGCTGGAAGAGTCTTAAGGCTGTTGCTCTTCAGGAAAGCGCGCACGTCTGCATCTCCTTATCCTTGTCAGTGGCAGGGCATGTTCTACACTGCATGCTGAATAATAAGGACTGGCCCATGCAGGTGCTGGTGCACCTCGAGGAGCAGTCACCAGACATCGGCCAGGGCGTCCATGGCTTGGGCACCAAGACTCTGGAGGAGATCGGAGCCGGCGACCAGGGGCACATGTTCGGGTACGCCACAGACGAGACCGAGGAGCTCATGCCCCTCACCCACGTCCTGGCCACCCGCATCGGCTACAAGCTCACCCAGGTCAGCCTTCCCGGATTTCGAGTGCATTGCCATGACCCACAAGCTTGCTCCCTGGATTTCAATACCTGCAAAAGTTTGTTGCGGATCACCTGCGCACTGGCAGCTGAGTCCGAACATCACCACACTCACCCGCCTGTCTGTGCCTGGTACTGCTGCTCGGATAGTAAGCTTGCCCTGTCCATAGCAGAGGACCACGCCCTGGATGCACATCCTCTGCACAGGCCACCTTACGACACAGGAAACCCTGACTCTCCTTGCGAGAGCAGGTTTGCCATGGCCCTGCTGAGCAGAACAGGCCCTGAGGCGCAGCATTGGGTGTTGCAGGTGAGGAAGGACGGCAGCGTGCCGTGGTTGCGGCCGGACGGCAAGACGCAGGTGACAATCGAGTACAAGAAGGACGGCGGCGCCATGATCCCCATCCGCGTCCACACAATCCTCATCTCCACCCAGCACTCCCCCGACGTCACCAACGACAAGATCCACGCCGACCTCATGGAGTATGTCATCAAGCCCGTCGTGCCCTCCAAGTACATGGACGACAAGACCATCTTCCACCTCAACCCCTCAGGTGCCGCCCTCCCGCTGGCAAACGTGGCGGCCTGCCTGTCTCCGCTCCTCGAGATGCGCCTCACCACTTGCATGCGGGCTGCCGAGTGGTGTGATGTGGTGGCTCAGCTCAGCATGCACTGTGCACCGTGCCAACATCTGCACAATGATCTATCGCTTTGCTTTGTTGCTTTTGCGCACTGCTGTACCTGCTGGAAGCTTGTGCTGGTGCCTGCTTATCAGCCCACTTGACCCTCACAAACTGGGATCTAGCAAGCTCTGAGATGAAGGGGTTGGTAGGGCCATTAGGCCAACTGGGCTGCCCTGAGCGCCACAAGTGTTGCGTGCAGGCCGCTTCGTGATTGGCGGACCTCACGGTGACGCCGGCCTGACCGGGCGCAAGATCATCATCGACACCTACGGCGGCTGGGGCGCCCACGGAGGCGGCGCCTTCTCCGGCAAGGACCCCACCAAGGTGGACCGCTCGGGCGCCTACATCGCCCGCCAGGCCGCCAAGTCCATTGTCGGCTCTGGCCTGGCCCGCCGCGCACTTGTGCAGGTCGGGCATCTCCACATTTGTCTTCTGCCCAGCCATGCAGCAGGGCACAGCACCCACCCCCTTCCGAGGACTCTGTAGGCGCCTGTCTTGCAGACAGGTCTCCAGTGTGGACAGCTGCCAAGCGCTATCCTTTTGAGGGTACTAGGGCCATCCTTTCCATGGTCCTGCTGTTTGGCATGATCCGCACCTGAAGTAAGGACAGGGGATGCTGCATGCCAATGAGCATGATCATAATGGCATTGAAGATGAGCAGCGTACAGCAATTGTATCTGGTCAGAATACAGACTGCTTGGGCACAATGTTCATAACATACAGTTGCAGTTGACTGAGCCCTTGCACATGACATGCAGGTGTCATACGCCATTGGTGTGGCGCAGCCCCTGTCCGTGCACGTGGACACCTACGGCACAGGCAACATCCCCGACAAGCAGATCCTCCAGGCTGTCCTCAAGAACTTCGACTTCCGCCCTGGTGAGCACTCAGCATGAAAGCATTCGAGTCTGTTCAGCCTGGCTGTTGCCTGACAGCTGGATGGCAGATTTGTCAGTGCTTCTCCTTGCGGCCGTTTCACAATTGCCATGTGTCTGCCAGGACTGGCCGCTGTATCAGTCCACTTCTCCAGTGAGGGATGCTGTGCTGTGAGGTGTGAAATGACCAGTGCTGCAAGCTGCGTCGTTGTACACTGTTTGCATCGTCATGCACTGTTCCTTGAGAAGCGACGCTTTGTTTGCAGGACTGATCGCTCGCAACCTGGACCTCAACCGCCCCAGGTACAAGAAGACTGCTGCGTACGGCCACTTCGGCCGCGAGCCCGTCTCGGACTTCACCTGGGAGAAGGTCATTGACCTCAAGGCCAAGGTCAAGGCCTAGAGCCCAAAGATGCTCAGCTGCGCTGAGCTGGCAGGCGTTTCAGCATGTGCTGCGCCATTAGGAAACCCAGGTCCAATGTGAGGCAGGGTTGGTGTGTGTCTGCTGGTGCTCATGATGCCATCATGCATGGTTGTCAGTGCGTCAGTGCATCCACATGGGTGTGCATGTGCGCAGCTGGTGAGGCTGAAGGGTCTGTAACGCTGTCATTTCATTGGGCGCTGCTGCTGTTGGGCAGCAGTGCCCCCACCTAGCCCCAAAGTCTGGGAGTTTAGGCCGTGACTCACACTGTACACGTTGCACCGCTACTGCCGCATATAAGTCCTGCTCGTTTGCTCACCTGTCAGGTTTGAGCGTTTCAATGCGAAGACCTTTTGCAGGAAGTCCAGTGTCCACAAACTCTACTGCAGGTGCTAGCTCACTGAGCCTCGCAAAGCTGATGCTTTGGATGAGTAGAACCAAACGCGCATTTCTGAATTCTCAAGTGACTGTGATTAGGGTGGTGTTCTGTGTGTTAGAGTGATGTGTAACAGAATTACAGATTTCTACCATGAACAAAACATCGAGCATTTGGGGGTCACCATGCCATAGAGGGGGGGGGGGGGGGGGGGGGG
>KN714649.1:578119-635284 GCA_000812005.1 Coccomyxa sp. LA000219 | reverse complement strand
GGGGGGGGGGGGGGGGGGGGGGGCGATGGTAATCCTTACTATCATTAGTCAGCCTTTATGACTTGCAAACTTTGGGGACATAGGCCCATCGTATAGAGTGCCGCGGCTGTCAACAACTTGTATACATATGTAGGCAACATCCATCGGCTGCAGCAAAGCATGCAGCTTAGCAGAGCTATGTACATGACGCGACGTAGATGGAGTTCCGTTGCAGCATTGCTGCTGTTGGCTTTGCAGACAAGCGGGAGCCTGCACACCGTCGTTGGGGTACGAAATGAGCTGTGTCCGCTACTATGCATTATGCACTCTACATGGTCAGGACAATGCAAGTTGATGTAACCGCATACTGCCATGCATAACGCCAAGTGTACGGATGGAAGCTTTTTAGTGCGCTATGCGCACGAAAGCCCGCCACTAAGTCATTGACGATTCAAACATATCAGACGGTGGTCGCAAGGACAAAAACGCGCATTTGTTCATGCGTAGGCCGCCTCCACTGGCGACAACCTACTGGTCACCTGCCCGGTGCACACAACGACCTCCGTTCAGAGCCTGAGCATCAAGAGCATGCAGCCTATCAGCGAGCATCAGGCATCGTCGACGTCGTTTGTCGCCTGGCTGTACCCGCAGGCCCCGAAGGGGACCATGCGGTGTAACCCAAAAACAACCGTTGCCTTCACGCGAGGTGAGCTTTTGGTGGCCTCGTACCTCATAAATCTCATCGTACCCCGTAGAGGCCTAAAGCGGCTGCCCAGATGCGGAAGCTACCCTCTCCCAAAGTGTGGCATGCATGCTGCCAACATGTTGTTGTTCCCGTTACATACATCCTTGGGCCAACACCTTTTGCGATATTTTGCCATATGCACGTCTTCAGTCAGTGCAAGTGTGTCAGCACCATTCAGCTGTCCAGCATAGGGCGCCTTTGTATCCACGCATCTGTGAGGCGAGGAGGGACATCCTCCCAGACGTCCCACAGTGTGCATGTATACCTCTAGAGACACCAATCATGACAACTGTGCAGCCCCAGGTTATGGCATGTCCAGTACCAGAGCTGGTCATGGTGCAGGCGTGCCCCTGAGCATCCCCGGCAGCAGCGGGACGTCAGTGGTGTATGGCGAAGGCTCCCTGAACGTGACATCTGGCGGGCAGACCTCCTCCCTGCCCATGCCCATGGGCACTAGGGTACGCACAAGTCCTGCTGCACCCTGAAGCTCCACATCAGTGTGAAAGATGCATGACGCCGTGCTGTTCAAGGGCAGCAATTGCAGTGCAGTACTACACATGGTAGAAAACTCCCAAGATAGGGCAGGTTGGAGGGCTGCCATAGATTGTCTGCTGCAATGCACCTGATCTGCAGATTGGAATGCATGTGATGAATGAAGGCATGACCATTTATGGCCGCACCCAGGCAGCTGTCGCAGTGCAATGTGCATACTGCGGCACTATGCAGCTGCTGTATCTGGCTGCATATCCTGCAGGCAGAGGCCTGCAAGACGGGGACACTGTATATGGTAAATGTCATCAGCGCGCAAGGCAGCGTTCTCAGCGAGGTGGCCTTCAACGGTGAGACAGGATGCCTGGGCGCCAACACTGTACAGGTGGGTCTGGTTTGCAGCGCCCTGCAAAAGCATCTAGTGGAAGCTTTGTTCAGGATGCCCACCAGATGGCAATCATGGGAGACTGCCAACATGGTTGAACTCAATAGTTCTATGCTTGCGGGCATTGCTACAGGACATTGAGACATTTTCCCTTTCTCTGTCAACCGGCACTGCCCAACTGTTGAGTGGCAATGACGTGATGATGCACGGGGGGTGACACAGCCAATCACCAACAATAGCAGCAAAGGCCATTGGCAGGTCTGATCTCCACAGCATACAATATCCCCAGGACAGCAGGTACTATATGTTATAATGTGCTTGCGTAGGTGGCGAGTCTGCAGGGTGGCCTGTCAGCTGACACAACAGCGGACGCCTCTTATGCAGCCCAGGCAGGCATCCCCCTATCCGCAGGCTACACCCCTCCACCCGCCAGCTCGGCAACCCCAGCCTTGAACCCCAACCCCTGCCTAGGGGAGGACCCGGGATACAGCACTGGCCTGTCAACAGCCTTCTACGGGCAGAGCATGGGCAAGGGCCAATTTGACATGACCAACCCCACCTTCGAGCGGTGAGCTGCCTCCTTAGATCCCTTCATGCAGTTCAGGGCAGTTGAAGTATCACAACTCATGGGAGCGACGAAGGCAAGTGTCCTGGCGGTGCAAGTGCCGCGCCTGCGCTCTGCGATAGCTATGCAGTGACTCACAGCTGTCACAGCATGATGCTCAGCCTGGTGATTCCCGGTTGAGCTTCGTCATGCCATGCAGCTGCGACTGCCCGAATCACAAGACTGTGAATGCATCGTGGCCAGGCTACCCTGCACTGCCTGTGGGCTCGTTCGTGGATGCCTACGGCGTCCGCATGGTTGGGCAGTTCCTAGTGACTCGCCCAGAGGACGGTGCGCTCACACAGATGCTCCTGTGTTTCTGCCTCCATGGCTCAACCTGACTCCTTCTGTAATGTAGTCACCAATAGGTAGTGTTGAGATAACACTGTGGGTGCAGCTCCGCTGCCTATATACATGCATGTAGCTGATCTGGCATAGCCAGGCAGGCTGTGGATACAGTGACATGTGAGAGTGACTAGCATAGTACTACTGTGACTACACTAGATTACACCTTCCTTCTAGGTAAGGAGTGTGTGGCTGGTTGTCACACGAGGCAACACCCTCTGAGGCTTGAGACCTGAGGGAGCTTGAGGCTCAAGAACTGTAGAAACCTGGGCTGGTAGGCAGCAGTGATCGACTCTGATCTCATGGGTTTCACGTTAGCCGTTTGCTGCAGGAGTGCTGGGCGAGACGCCTCAGATCTTCCCTGCAGCCTCAGACTACCACCTGGTCTGCCTGCAGCATGATGACTCAGCTGAGATGATAGTTGACGGTGTGTCCTCACACCCACAATACGTCATGATGCATCCCAGTGGGGTACACTCCTGACCAGAGTGACCAGGTGCAGGCTTGTGATTTACACTATGCTGTTATGACGTGCAGGCAACTCATACTACTCGTCCGAGTCTGACACTACTCTGCCTGCTGGATTCAAGCAGTACTGCGTGCCCATCCCTCTGGCCCCTGGTACATATGCCAACCCTGTATACTTCTGCAGCATATGCTCATACACTTGATCGGGCAGGCTCGGTTGAATTTACACAGGTGTTCCTGGTGCTCTTGCAGCTCAGCTTGATCCACATTCCACACAATGGTAATCCACTTTTTGCTCTGAGGCCTGAGGCCTCGCTGACATCTACCAGCCACTCGAGCATCCTCAGGAGGGACTGTGCTGTGGCAGGCTGGCATGGGGTGGAGCTGCGCTACAGCAAGAGCCCCCTGGACCAGACCAGCGTCTTCAAGTTCTTTGTGATCGACGCAGAGCAGGTTGAGACCGTGTACAACAGCGGGGTGCCCTCCAACCAGATCCTTTGGAAGGTGAGCCCAGTCAAGTGACTACCACGCTTGGAGATGTACAGGTCAAACTGATGAAGCCCTGGACTTGCTGTGCGCTTGCTGCATGATGTGCTTGCAGACACCATCGCAATATTGACATTCCTGGCTGCAGTGACATGAGACTGGAGTTGGATTCAGCATCTGCCGTGATAGCAGATTTAGAGATATGTGAAGCCGCTTGCGATTGCCAGGCTGCTTCTGTGTGCCTCTGTTAGGGTCAGTTCCAGAGTGCTTGCCACCTAAAAGTACAGAAGTCCATGCAGAGCGCGTCAGTCTCCTCTGCCATACAGTGAGCGCTGCTGTGTCTGCTTGCAGGGCCAGGGCTCATGCTGCACCGGATCCTCCGGCGCTCCTGGCTGCATGGCCCCGCTGGACTGCTGCAAGTTCCGCAACACCGGCTGCAGCGCCATCCCGCCCGTTCTGGCGCCCGCGCCGGCGCCGCTGGTTAGCGAGGCGCCCGCAGCGCTGCCGCCACTCGTTCTGGAAGCGCCTGCTCCTGCTCCAGTGGTGTGTGCACTCTTAACCCACTAGTATGGTTTTCACAGAGGGAGCAACACACCCACAAGCTCTGTAGCACAAAGAGTGCTCTCAAGGTCAAATGCATGGACATGAGCATTTGGGAGATAGGCATGATGTGTTAAAGGTGCCGCATGTGGACATGGGCTGCCCCTTCCAGGGGCCATACATGGCTTGCTGTGATCCTTGCATGTGCATATATGTTGTGACAGTTGAGGTGAGGTGTCCATGCAGGTTGTGAGCTCCCCACCCCCGCCCCACCCAACCGCCACGCCCACCCCCACACCCACCCCGCATCCGACAGCTGTCAAGGACGTCTTCTTGACCAAGCCAGTACCCTCCCCACCCCCGCCGCACGTTGTCCCTGCACCCGTGCCCACGCCTGTCTTGGCTCCAGCGCCTGCGCCCGTTCAGGCGCCAGTGCCTGCACCAGTCCTGGCTCCTGTGCCCGCGCCCGTTCTGGCGCCAGCGCCTACGCCCGTCCAGGCTCCTGTGCCTGCGCCCGTTCAGGTCCCAGCGCCCACGCCTATTCTGGCTCCCGCGCCTGCGCCTGTCTTGGCTGCAGCACCTGCGCCCATCCAAGTTCCAGCACCAGCTCCGGCACCAGGGTGGGTGCAGCGAGATACCTCCTTCACTTGTAAAATGAGAGCTTATATTGTAGAAGCCATTGCTTGGCCAGATCCACCTGTTACAGCCTGCATGCCTGCGTGCTTGCTAGTTGGTAGCTTGGCCTGACGCTTGTGTTGTCAGCTCCGCTAAATGTCTATTGTGATTCATAGCAGTGGCTGGCCGCGCTGACGCTGCTGTTGCTGCCGCGCCTGTAGGTGCACGCCTCTCTGTGAGCTGTACTCTGTGGACATGGCCTTCTGTGGCGGAGAGGGTCTCGTCACATCGAAGCACACAGCCACCTTCATCATGGTCTGCCAGAAGGTAATGTTTCAACCAAGCATGGCCAGAATTGCAGCGGCAGTCGCTAAGATCACCCCAGCATGTAGTGAAGACCCATCATCACGGGTAGTGGCTGACCCTCTGGATGTACGACCGCAGAGTGTGGCCGTGTGCGGAGACTGCTTTGAGGTGGCGGGGCCCGCTAACTCCAGCGTGGCGCTCTATGACTATGGGGCCAACTCCACATCCACCTTCCAGCTGCAGCTGGAATGGGACCCTGCCTACTTGGGGCCCCTCTCGGTGGATGTGCTGCCACCGGTCAGGTGATGTTTGCTGCTCATGCATGTGACTCCGAGGTAGCATCGGGTATTGTTGTCGCCAGAAAGCTTGGAGCTTTTGCGGACTCCAGCAATGCACTCTGGGGAGTTCTGGCAGATTGGCATGCTAAGCTCACTGGCAGAGTCAAGCTAAGGCTTGAAGTGGGCCTGTGAACTTTTGCAGATTTGCAGGTAGCGCAAAGCAGTTTCCAAATAAGCTCTCATCCGGTCACTGGCCTGTACCCAGGACTTAGAGTGCTCACAAGGTGTTTCAGGGTGACCTGAGTTAAATGGGTGCATCTCAGTGCTGACGTGCAATGTTCATGCCGTGCAGGGCGAGCTCGAGCTGCTCGCTGCTGCAGCAGGCGGCTGCTGCGACTGGGTGCCCAGCCATCTTGCCTGTGCAGTTCAGCGTGAAGGAGAACGTTCAAGTACAGGCTGTTGCCTACAAAGTCCTCACCACATCATGAGAGCCGTTGAACGTCACCGCTCGCAATTCAAAAACAGCATTCTGAAAGTAGATGTATGTTTGTACAAGCTGTCCCAGTTGCATACACAGCAGTACATGAAGTGAAGACAAGCTGTGACGACAGTCAGAGCAGCATCTTCCCAACAGTTGGCACCCGCCAACAGTAGGGCTCAGGATGTCCAGGCAATTGTATGCCTTAAGCTTTGAACACATCCAGAGTGCAACTATGCTGAGTCGTCAAGGCCTAGACATTAGTGCTGTTTGCTGCCTCCCTTCCCTACGGAACTTGTTGTGGCAGGGACAGGCCTCAGCACATTCATCAGCAGAGGCAGATGCGGCATGTCCAGGTTCTCCGATCGGCCTGCCTTTGTGCTGTTGCACAGGCGGGAAGCAGGCACATCCCTGATCCCCTGCAGTCCATATTAGCTGTCATTCACCTCCATGGCCTGTGTCGGGCCACACTGCACTGGCTTCAGGCAAGCATGAAGCTGATGACTTTGGAGTCCTCACTGCCTGACCCTGGTTGCAGCCGAGATCTTTCGCACCCACGATACAGACCTATGCAATCAGCTCTGACGCACACGAACTATTATGACACCTAGACACAGCAACATTAGCAGCTCCGACCTATCCTTCGCTGTGTGGGGTTCATCAGGCGCGCACAGATGTCTCTGGCTGACCCAAGCTTCCGCCAGCAGATGTATGACATTGGGCAGGCACGCAGGGTGGGCTCGCACCTTCTCCCATGCAGACAGGCGCTCCACGGCGCTTGAGCAGTTGTGCTGCGCAACGAGGCCGTTTGGCCAAATGAGCGGTGACTTGCCGTCTCTGAGGCACTGCTCTATGTCGCTGCACTTGCAGTTGCAGTCGTTGCTGTGCGCGGCCGTCACCCCGCCATATGACCATGGCTGCCCCGTGGGCGACTCAAACACCACCCACTTTGCTCGCTGGCGCTCGGGCAGCAGGCTGTCATAGTACACCTTGATGAAGTGGTCGATCTTGATATCTGCGTGCCAGACACTTGGCTGTGAGGCAAGGCATAGCGATACTTCTCAGAGGGGACCGCCTTCTCTTAGCAGCGCATGTGGTCTACTGCCCGTTCTGCTCAGCTCCAACTACACTCACATCCACAGAGCAATGAACATAATCTTCTCTCAGCAGTGCATGCACTCTCTACTGCCCACTCTACTCATCTTCCTGATGTGTATACCATGACTAAAAGTCTCCTCTCCATGCATGTGCAGCAGCCATGAACGAGACAGACACTTCTCCGGATGTACCTCCCTCTGCGTGCACTCCTGATTCTGCACCTAGGATTTGTGTTGAGCGGGACCCACACACTCAAAGGCCCTGGCGAAGCGGAAGTCGAGATTCAGATGAAGGGCTGCTCACCATGGCCGTCCAGCTGCCAGGAGGACGCTCTCTGGAAGGCATGCCGCCGCGCTCGCTCAATCATGTGGGTCCCCAACAGCGCGAGCCTCTCTGCAGTCTCTGCGCTGATGATGTAGGCATGCGTCCCCCTGCACTGTACATCTGCTGCTGTACTTTGACTAGACGATATTTTCCGATACTGAAATGCTTACGTGGTGGCAATGCAGCTTAAGACTGCTTGCCCGAATGCTTGCCCGACAGACCTTATTCAGGAAGCACTACCCTCCGGCATGCAACTGGGGCCAGCAACAAGGCAGACAATGAGATCCAGTATCCGGAGCACAGTGACACTGTGTTGCATCCTGCTTGTAGCATCAGTAAAGGCTTGATGCTGATCCTGACGCTATGAGGTTGCAGCGCTTGATGTACCCTCCTGACAAATCTTAGAAGGGAGGTGTAGACTGACCAGGGACTTGTTCGAGGCCCCAGATGCACAATAGCATCATCCCACACAGAGCCCCAGTAGACATGCCCAAGGAACACAAACTGGAAGTCTTCCGGCACTTTCTGCCAGTACTCCGGGAACAGGCTCAGGAAGTTGTCGTGGAAGACAGCATCGTCCCTGCACATCTCAGAGAGGCTCCACACGCTGCATGGGTGTGCCAGTCACAGGTGCAGAGACCGCTCACGCCTCGCCATGCGACACAGAGGGCATGATGCCATGCACTCACTTGCATGACTATTGCCACAAGTGGGTGCAGCATGCCGTGGTGCCAACACTTCAGCAGAAGACAAGCGGGGTCCCTGTGCAGGGGAAGAGGCTACTCGTACTCAAAGATCCATGCGGCAGGCTCTCCGCTCTTGGCTAGTCGCTTCCAAGCCTCAATGTGGGACCTGGTGAGGCCAGCCTGGCAGTCATAGGCTCCATGAGCTGGCTTGCACTCCAGGTAGTCACGCCCACTGCCCAGCTGCATGCGCATCATGCCTGTTCTTGCTCTCTCTCATGACACATCGTGCACCTCATCAAGGACTTGCTGACAAGACTTTTGTCCTTAAATACCCTGTCATCTAATATCAAACGTGAATCCATCCGAGACAAACTGCGCAATCTCTCGACAGTTTAGCAGCAGATCACAGCCATGGTGCTTTTCTGGCTGGTATTGACATTGTTCTGAAGGACCTCCAGTGATGGCCCTTTTCCATTGGAACTGCAGGCTTACCAGGGAAGGGCTGAACTCAAAGTGAGCAATAGTGGAGTACGCTTGAGATGTGTACGCTTGAGATGTGCATTCAGGGCCCCGCTGTATCACATACCAGACAAGGATCATGGTTAATTCATGACATCTTGCTATATACATCCAGGGTACGGATGCAGTGGGCTGCTTTATGGCAGCATCGCGGCTACCTGGTCTGATGGGATCGCATCAACAACTTCTGCCGACAGACCAAGCCCTTGCAGGCTGCGCTCCAAGTGCTTTCTCTTCGCAGAGTCTTCTGGGAGACTTATGATATAAGCGGTCTGTCGAGGGGCAACGCTTTGAGTGCAATTGCGAGCCGACGATGAGCAAAATGCCCTCCATGCCTGCAGGACGTACCCAGATATGAGTTATGTCTGGCAAGTGCCATCCTTACCAGATCGCAGCTCACACGGGCAGCCTCCCTATGCACGTGCTCATATAACATACTACAGCTCCTGCGCACCTGTTCCACCGTATTTGAGGTCGTTGCCCCGGTTGATTGCGAATGTGCACGCCCCTTTGTTGCATCACAGCATCGCAGAATAGGAAGCAAAAGCAGTACTTTGCAAAGCCGAGATACTGAGCGCGTCCAGGTGAGCATGAAACGTGTCAGGAGGGTCTCTGATGGAGATGTTGACAGAGTTCTCTCTCATACTGGCCAACAATCAACGAACCCGAGCTATGCTTGCGCAGTGCCCATTGCCCAAACCCTCGGCATATTCAAGCTCAGAGCTAGGGTTTGGACAGCTGCAATGTGAGCATCCGAGGCTATACTCGATGCAAGGGCTAAAGCTAGTATGGCGTCTTCAGAACGTTCTCAGAAATCCCCTCGTGAGGAGGTCACCTTGAGAACCGGTGCACAGACTGCCCAGCAGAGGAAGAGCAGGAAAGTATGGGGCGGTAGTGAGGGAGTAGCAGTTCTGCCCACGGAGCAAGGTCAGCATAGCTGCCCTGCCTGTCGTGTATGCACCTGAGTAGTGCGGCACATGTCCCGTTGCTGCACCTGTCAACCCTTTTGAGGTACTCTAGCATGCGGGGTGCCCAGGCCTGTTATGCACTGGCATTGCAGTCCCATGCTGACATCTCAAATGTGGCTGCTGCTGGTGATGCAGTCAACGATCATACTCTGGAGGCGCCGTGCAAGAAGAGGGCGTGCACAGCAGTCCCTGAGCGCCTGCAAGAGCCTGCTGCAGAGCTGATAGCCAAAATAGCTGATGTGGGGTGCGGATGGGACGGAAGGCATTTCTGTGGGGCGCGGAGACAGGGAAGCTCCGGGAGCAGGGCAGACTGCAGGGCAAGCTGACGCAGCTCTGCTGCCGTCGCTAGCACAGGAGCCGCCCGAACGTGCCGCGGCTTCTTCTGGCATTGCATCCCAGGTACATGCGCACACGCATGCAGGAGGCACCAGAGATTCTTGTGGTGTACAATTGGGGGTCATGCTGGTGCCCAATGTCAACTTTTCCATTCTTTGTGCATTGTGTGTAGGACATTGCGTTAGCAGCTTGATCAGCCTAATATTCTTTTTCTCCAACAAAAAAGCGGATCCCCTAACGAACATGTGACAAGGAGATGAAGGGACTTGCTGTGCCATGGACCATGCATCAGCCTGGATAGAACAGTAGTTGCTTTCCAAGTGTGTGATCGACACTCTGTACCTTGCAGGGTACCATACTTCAGGCTTTGCTGCAGCAAGTGAAGGCTCTGCAGTCTGGAATGATCACACTGCAAGAAGGCGTGTCCACCGTCAGCCGGCAAATCGAGCAGGTTGCACAGCAACAGCAGCAGATACACGCCATGCTTGTAGCGCTGCTGCAGAGTCAGCAGGGAGCTGGCGTGCAGCAGGGGCAACATCCCAGCGCAGTTCAACAGCACGCTTTGCATGCGGGCATGCCCATACCGCGCACAAAGGCCGAGCGAGCGCGACGGCGCCAGCAGCTGAGATGGGAGGCCCAGAGGCAAGCCCAGGAAGAGGGCCTCTGATTCGCCAAACCATCCCAACAGCAGACTACAGACAGACTCGTGTGGAAGACCGTAGTTGGTCACTAGGCTCTGACTGCCGTCAGCTCAAGACTTCCTCTGTCAGACGTGCTGTCTACTGTTCTCACATGTCAATGCAGTAATCGCCATGCTTCCAACTATAGCGCTCACTGGTCGCTTGCCGTGCACGTCAAATTCTGGGGCATGAACAGGTCTTGTGTGCCCTGCGGTCTGCGCCCCTCGTTGCACATTGCGTAGAAGTACATATCCTCATTGAAGGTCCCCTCCGTCCCAGCCCTGCCAAGGCTGTGTTCCCTCCGCCACTGTGTATAGCGGGAGAGGAATGGCTCGCCCACATGCCAGCTTTCCTTCACAAACATGGTCTCGTAGGGGTGCATGCTGATTCCCCCATATGTGCCGTGCCGGGACGGATGCACGTTGTCATTGCAGTCCCAATTTCTAAGGTCCCTCCAGTCTGTGTCCAAGGCATACCTGTGAGAGCACACCACTGTGAGCACCATAATGCAGCCGTGGCACATCTCATAAAATGTTACCAGGACCCGATTAAATGCAGGCCGAGCCAAGGCATGCGCTTTTGCTGCGTTTGCGAGGCAACCATATCTGGCATTTCTCTGATTGTGCATGGTCCATGCATGCAGAAGCGTCACTCCCTACCTAAGCCCAGATGTAAGTCCGGAGGGTGTGATGTTGGATCTGTGAATGACAGCATTGCTCACACGCAAGTGTCAATGCTTTAGATCAGAGAGCGCAAGAAGATAGCCTGACCCACCTGGACATCAGGGTCGCAAGGTTGAAGCCAGCTTCCAGAATGGCCTTGGACATGCCGTACTCACTGGCAACAACAATGCCCTCATCCCCACGGCAGACCTTGCATGTCCGCGTCCAGAAAATGCCCTTCTCCACCATCAGCCCAAGACCTTGCGAATCCAAGGCGAAAGCCCAGGACTCAGCCTGCGCACATAGTCCATCATCAGCGCCAGCTGTGCCATCGCATGGGACAAAGGCACCTGTATCTCATGCCCAGAGAGTGTGTGGGTGTTCAAGTGGGCGCCAGCATGCTCAAGTAAGCTGCAGCCCCATAGGGATTGACAGATTCTCGCCTTCAGGTCAGGCACAACATGCATTGCAGGCAGGCACAACATGCATTGCAATTCTGAATGGGATGAAGGTGGATGCATGCTACGCCTAAGACTGGCACCGGCCTGCCTTCTAGCGCCACAGCTGCTTGAGGGAGCTACACCATTTACTGGCAGTGACAGCTTCTCACCTTTGGGCCGTAGCCGCCAGCGTCTATGGCCGGCAGGCAGACGATGGAGCTCGAAACCAGCTTCACATCCCCGCTCAGCCTGCTCACAAACGCGTCCGGCCAGCGCCAGGTAGGCATCATGGGCGTCAGCCATGTTGGAAAGAATGGTCCCCTCACCGAGCTGTTGAGGAAGACGAAATACTTGTAGGTGCGGAGCCTGTTTGTGCTCTGCAGATGCGATAAAGTCACCTGCACGCAACAAGCCCGGTGTTGAACACCACTGTGGCCTGCAATCTCTTGCACATGCCGCCATGAGATGGTTAAGTAGTGTCACGCCACCGGGTGTCAGGCATCAGCATAGCAGCATGAGCCAACAGAACACAGTTGCGGTATCAGTGATGGTGGGCAGGGTGCTGCATTCCACTTACATTGTGTGCAGCAATGTCCATGCCAAAATTCTCCACTCGGTGCAGCACAGTGATGCGCGTGCTGCCCCAGGCTGCGGATACTCCCTTCAGGGAGATGTCCAGTGGATCGAGGTAGGGGCTCAGGGCAGTGCAGGGGCTGCAATCGTCGCCATTCACCACAATGCTGAAGTCTGTTGCTGCTGGTATCCTCGTGTGCACCCCATTCAAGCCCAGGCCTTCCAGGATGAAGTACTCGAAGTTTTCCCTTTGGCCCTCGTCTTTCTCGAAGTAGGAGTAGGATACCAATACCTGCACAAGGGTCTGGCTGTCAAATATTGAAGTACGTACATGAAAGGAGGAGTGCATGTCATGGCGTAGCAGGGCATGACTGGCCCTGATCAGCAGTCGAATCAGCTTGCCTCGTCTCTATTCTGCAGCTGCCTTGACACCGAAAGAGTCGCCCGTCTCGATATTCCAGAGTGCCCAGTAAATTGTCGACTGACAAAGAAGAAGACGACAAAGGTCACAGCGAGAGCGAGCAGCGCCTCGTGCCTGCAGTTCCCGCGCCTGCCCTTGGTCTCTTTCCACATAATATGAGAACGAGTTCTCGTCTACATCACCTCGGTACCATCAATGAGTAGCCCTGAAATTGTTGCTAAACCCTTGTAAGAAGATCCGTGAGCACAGATGCCGTTCGCGCTAAGAGAGCTTCGGGGAAGGCATTTAATACCACACACATGCACTAAGCATATGCCTTTTCTCCGTTCTTTGTTCAGGATACGCGTACGGTCGATGCGCGCCTTACAGGCCCGGGCAGCTTCGCTATATACTGAAGCTAACGGCTTTGATGACTAAGGTTTACTCATAGCAAATGTGGTGGGGCCCTCAGCTTCAGAGGTCCTCTGAGATTGTGTTGTGGCCACACCCTCTCCTGGAGGGGCACGTGGTATGTACTACTCGTATGTGCATGCGGCTTACACGCTAATTCGTACAAGCAAAGCTTGATAAAGTGGGAACAGTCGTTCGTGCACCCCAGACCCCGACTAGACGTCTTCGAGGATGCACCATGTACAGATGGACTTCAATCCATACACGCCAGCGTGTGTTCTCGAGAGCTCCTCTAATTGCAAATCGCACGACCGCATGTCACATCGTACAAGGCAGCTGCAGCCAGCAGGCAGTCCACCGCCTGCCATACATTATGCTTTAAGCCTCTAGCCAGATCTTGCAGGGGATGGCTCCTGAGGATCCTTTCTCAACTTCGTACAATTACTGGCGAGCTGCCTCTCACTTTGCTGATGGAGCTGAAGGCTTCATGCTTGCAGTGCTAACGAAGGGCATGCTGGCTGCTGACGCAAAGAGTGAGCGGCCCTTGGGGTCCTTTGCCCCGACAATCTTTGAGAGCTGGGACAAGTGATCTCCAGTCACCTCTCTGCCAGCATAGTCAACCTGCGCCCACCAGCCGCACATCTCGCCACACATTGCCACAGACATGCCAGCACATCATTGTGATTCCCTGAGCCAGCCTGACAGAGCTTGCAGCTTGCAAGTGTGCATGCACTCTGCACCTCTAGGGTCTGGGTGGCTGGCTTGCACATATGCCCTCTATACCTCTAGAGTCTGGCTGTCCACATGGAGTTGCAGTAGATTCTCACATCCATGTGCACTGGAAACGTTACATACCTGTAGGAGCGCCATGTATTCTGCGCTAGTGAAGCGCTTCGGCTTTTCCGCAGCGGCTTTGATCAAGCCATCCGCGGGCAGCGTCAGGAGGCTGTAGTAGGCGCGGGCCTTCTCAAAGGCCCGGGCAGACTCCGGGCGGAAGGCTGCCCCGGCCGCGCCCAGCGAGCTCAGCGCCGGCTGCACCACCGCCAGCAGCCGGCACATGCGCGCTATGCCGTGCTGGTTCATGCTCTGCACAAGAAGACCATATCTGTCTCATGATAGGGGCTGTGAGACGTTAGTACACTATCTCATGGTTAGAGCAAGGTGTACGTTACCAGAAAGGGCTGTGACTGCGCAGTCTACTGCCACAGCACATGTCTGCTTCAGGGCGTGCGCCATTTGGACAGAAATGCTATCCATGTTTGAGCAACGTCTGACCTTTGGCCTGCTGTCGGTGACTGACTAGAGGCCCTGACATGTCGCATAGCTTAGGCCTACTTTGTTGAGATACGGGTGACAGGTAGGGAGCCTGACCTCAATCTCGGGCAGGAGCCACATGATTGTGCGCGCGGCTGCAAAGCCCAGGCAGGTGAAGAGGTATGCGCGCTTCCTGGCCGGGAGCAGAGGCGCCAAGTCCTCCTCTGCCCGGGACGCTGCTCGAATCAGTGCTCCCGCACACTCATCCACCTGCAGTCCCAGCTGACGACCTCAGAGCGTTCCTGATCATTCTGCTGCTCTGGCACATATGCCTCCTTCTCATCCAGACTGGGTTGATACAACATCAAAAGACCGCTTCAGTAGTGTAAGTTTGGCCCTTCTGCCATACTGTAGAGAGTAAGGCCATAGCGAGGGACTCCTTACGAGAGCACAGGCTAAGGGGAGTCTTGAGTACAAGAGGGGTCAGCACCTCAGTCGCTTCCTCCTCCTCACAGGCCCACTTGTTGCTGGGGAGGTCCTGGAGGTAGTGCAGCACCGCCAACTCCAGATCAAGGCGCAGCGCTCTCAGCGAATGGCCCGCCAGAGACCGGTACCTGCACATGCACCTCATAATGCTCAGTGTCCTCTCTCAGGCTGGCATCTAATTCGAGCCCTATTTCTGTCACAAT
This sequence comes from Coccomyxa sp. LA000219, assembly GCA_000812005.1. Lineage (NCBI taxonomy): Eukaryota > Viridiplantae > Chlorophyta > Trebouxiophyceae > Coccomyxaceae > Coccomyxa > Coccomyxa sp. LA000219. Next base: position 620,526 of record KN714649.1, on the reverse strand, counting down.
CAGGCTTTGGCATGGCTACATGATTTTTGTCAGGCCAGTATCATAAGCTGCAGCCAAGCAGAGCTGAAAGCTCCCTGAGTGCAAGCTCTGCACCACCATGCTTTGGAGGTGTGTTGCAGGTATGCATGCGTCGGTCCAGTCGTGCGCTGCAGCCAAGCATGAAGAGAAGCTTCCTGAATGCAAGCTCTGCACTATCGTGCCTTAGACTTTTGCCTTGCGGGAGAGATCGTTGCAGGCCTGCACGCACCGGTCCATGAGGTGGGACATGCCCAGCGTGAGCATGCCGCTGACTCGGGTGGTGCTCTGATTCCTGGCGGGGCTCGACGGCCGCGAGCTGCTGCCGATCGAGCTCACGTCCATGGCGCCGCTGCGCGCGATGACCTCAGCCAGGTAGTCGGCAGAGTCTGACAGGGCGGCCAGCCCCGTCACCTTGTCGGCTGAGCCTAACAAGGCATCCCCCCTCACTGGCCGCTCCTGTGCACGCACACATCGCTCCTCACATCTTGAGCATGGTCCAGGGACCCCCATATTCTGATGTCATATGCATCATAGTGGCCATGGCCCCTCTACTTGAAGCACTGGCAGCACCAGATGAGTGCACCATGTGGAGAGATGGTTGCCTATCTTACACCTTGCATGCTTGCTTCAGCATGCAGGTGAGATGCTTTAGATGCATACCTGGAAAATCCTCTGGAGAACCTCAATCTGGGCTGCCTCCCCACTGCTGCCGAACCCAGCATTTAGTACAGATGTCACGAATGCATCCACGCCATCGCTGGAGCCGTTCCTTCCCACAAAGAAAGCCACTGCCTCACCAGCCTGCACTTTCACCCAATACCTATGAGTGCTACTGCTGAGAGCCCACAAAGCCAGACAAGCCTTTCCAAGCAAGTCCTGCCTCAGCAATACCAGTAGGATGCTTGGCTGTGGGGCAGGGAGGAGATAACATGGGGCATCTGAGCAGGTCCTGCCTCAGCTCCGTCAGCACAGCACATTGTGAGTAGGTGGGGTTCAGTGGGTGAGGCTTCTAACACATGGGTTCTGGATCGAGCAGGGCGCTCTTCAGCTTTGGGGGCGGATTAGTTTGCAAGTGTTAGGGTGCATCACTTGGGGTGCTGAGGGCTCCTTGGCCATGTTGGCCGCCAGCTGGAGGTTGTCGGCTAGGGCGCGGCAGGTGCAGCGCCCCAGCAGCCCCGTCATGCGCGACTGGAACGCCTCCAGCACCTGCCCCAGCACATTCTCCACCACCCCTGCACCCCATGCGTACATCATATGCGCCCTTTAAAAGCAAGTCAGAGAGTATCAACTGTATGCTGGGCATATGAGTCTGAACAAGATGCCTCAAGCTTTGCCTCAGAACGTCCTTGGGCCCCTACAGCCCATGCATAGCTGAGTGGGAGAGAGTGAAATGCATATCTGCACCAGTCTTGCAGGCTATGTCACGAGAGGGAGATGCTGGAAACAGCCACCCCTAGTATACCATGGAGTCATGTGGGTCTTGCAGGTGCAGAGCATGGGCACACCTGTGAGGTGGGTGGCAAAGATGGGCATCTGGGCGGCCCATCCGAGCAGCTCCTCAGTCATGGCCTCTGTGGTGCGGGCAGCGGGCAGCACGGGCCGGCTCTCGGCATCCAGCGCATACACATTGCGTGCCCGACCCCGTGCCCTGAATGCCTCTGCATGCTGCAGCAGCTCCGTGCAGCGCCCTCTGCATGCAACCAGCTATGGTCAGCAACGTATCTGGAAGGCCGTACTTTGTTTGGTGCAAAACATATGGTGCACAACATAAGGGCAGGCCCCCTTGTGAGGTCACTTTGTAAGGAGAATCTGATATGGTGGCCTGAATAGGCGTCAAACAAAGCAAAGCAGTACGTTCGCAGGCTCAGTGACCTTCGACATCTGCTTGTTCAAGGCTGTGCAGTCGTCGTCGCATATACGCTGAGACCAGAGGCTATGAAGAAGATCTCATGCACCCGATGAGCCTTCTGACCAGACCATCGAGTAGGCTATTGTGCCCCCGAGAGGGAGGACCATTGCTCGGATACCACTTTACGAGAGACAAGACCACCACAATATGTAAATCGGGGCAGCAGAGCAGCGGGGGTTCTGGCAAGCGAAAAGCCCGGGCTAGAAGACCAGGTAATACGTCATGCAATCCCTCTAGTGGGACTGCTTCGCAAATGCTATCACCTCTGTCAGCTGACGAGATGTCCACCAATATGGCTTGCCTAATACACACGCTGAACGCAGGCTTGTTTGAGGTGCAAAAGATAAACCCTCCACCCCAGTCTTTGGGCATACACAATTTGCCTGTCGATACTCACAATGGCGATCAGATCACCGTCGAAGATGAGGTGAGGCCTTAAAACTGGCAAAAGCACAGGCCCCACCTCACCTGTGATTTCACATGCTGCTTCCTAATACTGTGGGGCTGTCAGGCAATGCTATGGCGCGCCAGAAGCTGACATGTGAAAGCTGAGCACATGCTGCAGGACTTCGTCGTGACCAGCCTGGTGCTGAAATACAAGCTAGTGGGAGGACGCTATCAGCGGGATCACAACAGGCTGGAGGTGCAGCAGACCAACAGATACCTGATGAACCTGTACTATGATGGCCTCCTAGAGAGGTCCTAATATGAAGCGCTCTTTGCAGCGCAGCTGGTGATGCCCCAGGCTACATGCCATCATCCAGCAATAGGGATGATCGTATGAAAGCATACAGCAATGGGCCTGTGACTCAGCTCAGAACAAGTAAATGGCAGGTTGCTGCCATAGGATGAAAGGCTGGGACTGGTGCTGTGACTTGAAGCAAAACGCAGCCTTTGGACTGCCACCCTCTTGCCGGCAGGCCTTTGGCCATGACTTATGAGGCAGTGCATTCGAGTTGGAACTGGCCTTACCTGAAGGTGACGTAGACCTCCGGGAGGAACTCCTGCGTGATGAAGCTCTCCAAGAATGTGCGCAGCGAGCGCGCGCTGCCCTGATCTCTGGGCAGCTGCGCGCCCGGCTGGTCAGAGCCCGCATCTGCTGCTTCCAGCGCCTTTCTGCCCCCATCCACGAACTGCAGCAATGCATTGCTGCGGCTTGATGCTGAAAGTCATCTTTATCCTCACCATCACAAGGTGCATTGCGTGTGGGTGCAGAGGCAGCCAGAAGCAACAAATGAGGGATTACTCCCATCTATCATGAAAGCCCCCAGAACATTACAGCGCAGCTCTTCAGTGCTGCGGCATGGACTTTGATATGCCCCAGCACTTCATGAAGCACTTCATGAAGCATGCCAGGCACATTATCCGAGATAGTTGACTTTGCACATGCATGTCATCCAGCATCAAAGGCCTCGTGAAGCATGAGTGAGGGCTTGCCTGCACCACAGGCCTGTACAGGGCGGGCGCCAGGTATGTGCCTCCAGCGCTACCGCGTAGCGCCTGCTGCGCCATGGTTTCAGTGGGCCTCATGGGAGCCATACTCTGCATCCTGTCCAGCACCGCCTGTGGCGCCATGCCTCCCACCTGTGTGCAAATGACACCTCCTTATCAGGCAGCCACATCTAAACCAGCTACAACTCATGGCTTGACACTTGTTTGGTTGACGCCTTGCGCGGTGCTGAGGCCATGCCCACCTGCGTTCATCAGCCTTTCCCTTGTCAGGCAGCCATGTCCACACAAACTGTAGGGTTTTGGGGGTCATCATGGTGACCATGCTCTGCATCTTGTAAGCAAAGAGTCCTCTTGTCACTGCCTTAGTCCTGGATCTCCTCTGTGGCATGATAGGGTCAGCAAGCTCATCCACACGATGGGTGTCCAGTCGAAGTGCGCATTAGGTGCACTGGGGGACAGCATCACACAGAGGACGCTGAAGATGACATGAACATACCTGGACGTCAAAGGAGAAGGACTGGGTGCCTGCGGCTGTGGTGTTACTCATAGAGCCTCCATTCTCTGATGCGCCTCGCAGCCAAGCAGACCCTGCAAGAACTTGTCAGCTGTTGAGGCTGAAGTATGCAAGCCATCCCAGCTCTTTTGCAGCAACCTGCTCGAGCACACCCTGATCTGCTACAGCATGCGGGCAGGTCTGCAGCCTCTGAGGTGTGTATAGCATTGGGCGATTGGGCGAGTTGTCTCACCCGCACCGGACTGGAAGGCTGCGCTGATGTTGGAGTTCTGCAATGCAGCAGCATGCAGCAGCTCTTGCAGCAGTCGCCGGCACTCATTCTGCACCTATCAGTCAGCCTGAGGCGGGACACAACGAGGTGGATCTTGCCCCAGCATAAGCCTACTGCCGAAGCAGAGAGGCTATCTAGATGATAAGTGACAGGATGCAGCTGCAGATGTCACCTTGCTGAAATGGAAATAACCTATGCACAACTGGCTGGACACTGACATGCCTTCCTCTGCGTGCAGCGCGAACCTCACGCTGCGCACATGCCTGCACATGAGATGACAGAATGATCTGGTCAATGCGTGCAAACTGTACAGGCTGGCGGCTGACCTGGACGCAGTCCCAGGCCGCGTCGGCCTCGCGCTGCACATAGGCCTGCGAGGACTGCTTCTGGGGCAGCTGGGCAGCCCCGTCCTCGCTGCCCCGGGCAGCCAGCAGCAGCTCCAGGCCTGCGCCGCTCGCGCTGGGTTTGGATGTGCTCAGCAGCCGCAGCACCTCCACCAGGTTGCGCATCATCTGCAGGCAGTCACCCCTGTAAGCCGTTTTGCAGCGCAATTGTGCTAGGTGACAAGAGCAGCCGCAGCAACCCCACCAGGTTGCACAGCATCTGGGCTCCTCCCTGCTTCAGCAGGCCAAGACAGCACACCTAGCAACTGCACCGAAGTGCGCAGCACCTGGGCACTTGATGTCCAGGAACCAGGTACCAGTCTCAGCTCAGGCTTCTGCTGCACATCACAGCTACAAGCACCTGAGCTGCTTGTCCAGCGCAAGAGTTTGATGGCCCCCCTGCTGTTATACGTAGCGTCGTCTGTTGTCTGGTGCGGTGGAGTCTTACCTGCAGGCAATGCTCAAAGACGCGCTCCACAGCCACCTGGGCGGCCTTGGCTGCAGCTTCAACTGTCTTGGCAGCTGCTGCCGCCTTGTCGATCTGGGACTGCTGCAGCGCTCTGAGGATCACATTGCGCACCTGCAGCCAAAGACGCAGATCAGCGTAGCTTGTGAATACCATGGTGGCCACAGCAACCTAAAGCAATCAGATTGCACACCTGCAGCTAGACACAGATGTAGGAATAGCTACCATCATCACATCTGAGTATGCTCATAGCAACCCCAGGAAAGTCACGTTTACTGCACATAGCCAGACAAACAGACGTTTGTGTAGCTGCCATCAAGTCTGGGCTGTGCTTGTAGCTACTCCTGGCAAGCGCGATGACTCAACAGCCTGTGCAATGATCCGACGGAACGAAGGGGAGTGACGGAATTGGCTCATGGGAAGGCAAATGTGGTGGTGGCATCATGTTGGCATGTCTCGATGGCATGTGGGCATACTGTAAACACCGGCCTGAAGGAGCGGAGCGGAAGTGGTTGGATCTTGCATTACAGAGTGATGAGTGCTGTGATGGGGCTTGCCTGGGTGGGCATGTGGCGCCTGAAGGTGAGCTGGGCCTCTCCCACGCCGCCCAGCTTCTGCAAGCACTCCACCAGCTTCGCCAGGGGTAGCGGCCCCGCTGGCCTGTGGAGCTCTGCGCCGCCCTTGTGCATGCTCATCCTGCATGAACACCCGCATCGTGGGTGCACCCCCTAGACAGTATTGGGAGGCGCAGGTACAGAGACCAAGTCGATTTGTCAAGCTCTGGGCCCCCCTTGTGGATGCTCATCCTGCATGAACACCCAGATTGCGGATGCACCCCTAAGACACTACGTAAGAGGCAGAGATACAGACACCGCACTGGTGTTGGTGGCAAAACAGCATCTATCTTGGTGTTACAACTGCGACAGTTTGCATGGCTTTAAAGTACATGGGATGCAGAGGATGATACCAGCCAGCGCCATGTTGCACGCAGACTGACATCTGCACCTATAGGTACGCGTAGTCATGAAAATTAGTGTCCCTGAGCTGAGCTTCATTTACGTAGAGGCCCTGGGGTAGATTAGAAACAGAGGCGCACCAGTCCAGGCCGCCTCCCTTGGCGCTCAGGCTGTGTATTGTGGCAGCGCTGGACGAAAGAGGGTCCTTGCTGCGAGGCGTGGCTATCTCCTGCAGCTTGTTGGAGGTGAGCATCGCAAGCAGGGAGTCATCTGCAGCATGGCGCCTCAGGTCAGTGCTACCATGCATGCACATGTGTACCGCATTTGCAATTGTGAGGTCTCCTGCAGCCCCCGCCACGCTGAGCGGCCTGTACAAATAAGGCGGGTGGCATCACTAACACACATGCTTCTCTCCTGTCTCAGGTGGCCAACATCAGCATGAACATGCTCTGAAATGCCCACAGCTGCCTCCTATGCAAGACTCTCCACCTGGGGGCAAATTTAGAGCATGTGTTACAAGGTGTGTTGTAGAGGTAGGTGAGGGTGTCAGGGTTCAGGGCGGGAGATAAAGACTCACTGCGCAGCAAGGCCTTGCTGTCTGCATCTTCCTCATCCTCATCGTTGTCAGCGCCCCTTGCTCCCGATTTGAGATTGCTCACAGACGTGAAGACTCTTTCCTCGGCCTCCTGCACCAGCATCTTGGCACATTGACAGGCATGCTTATCCGTCATCCTTTCAGGCTGCACCCAAATGCTTTACACAGAGTTAGCGCTATCAGTATCGCAGTGAATTGTAAGAGGGGGGACCAAGAAGAGCCACCAGCCTCATGAGCCCAGGCATGCGCTGGAGAAGATAGCAGTCACAGGTGATGTGGCACCTGCACAATCATCTTGTGTAGGGCGTTCCGGCGCATGGCCATGCTGCGCTTCATGTCGCGCAGCGCTCCCACACGCTCAAACTCCAGGCGCGCCAGCTTGTTGCAGGACTCCAGCAGCAGCGTCACGGCGGTCTCATACTCCTGCGCACACCTCACAGCTCACAGCATATCCTGTGTGATGCCATGACATTGCACCCGTGGCTGTGCTGACTACGCACATTGGGTACAGAGCTGACCGGATGGAATGCAATAAAGACAGGCAGCAGTGACAGAGAGACTGCTATCATGCAATTAACATAAGATCTTGTGCACACAGCTGCTGCATAAAGCGCTTTCAGAGTAGGGGAGTGGCTCTGCGGCTATGGGGTAAGCTGCTGCTCTCGGTGGGGGCTTGCCTTGGCCTCTTCGAGCTTCTGCAGCCGCTGCGGGGTGTCCACAATGGAGTTGATGTCCGACAGCAGCCGCACAGTGTCGCCCATGGTGATGCCGCGGCGCCAGTGCTGCTGCAGGGTGCGCGACTGCGCGCCCATGCGCCTCCTCGCATCCTCCAGAGACGACTTCAGCTTCTTCACCTGTGCATCAGCTTCCACGCATGTCACACATGAGGGTGTCAGAAGACTCTTCGAAACTCTCCGGAGACCTGGTACTATGGTGCGCAACAGCGTGCGCCTCCGCGCATTCCTCAGAGAGGTTTTCAGCTTCTTCACCTGTGCATGAGCTCCAACGCATGTCACACATGAGATTGTCAAGAATACCAAAGACTCTTTGAAGCTGTGTCACTGTGCTGCCCCATCTGAGGCCATGCGCCCGGATAGCCCAGAGGGACAAAAAGGATGCGTCGGCTTCCCATGCTCCCCCTCTCAATTTCAGCACTCAAGGGAGCCAGGACAGCTTCATGCAACATGGTGTACAGGCTGAGGGTAAAATGTTCCATAAATAATTCTACAAGGGCTCGTCACCATCCTCTGAAGCCAAGGGGATCCCTCATAGCTGCGTGGAGGGCCTGCCTGGGCAGAACAACCAGCCTTTGCGTCCCAGGCCAGGTTTTAGCGCATGCTCATCTGCACTGTGTGCACAGATGCACGGCTCTGCAGGCTCACCTGGTCCTTGGACTCAGAGAAGAGGCGCAAGATGCGGGAGTAGTTGTGGATGGCCTTGTTGAAGCCATTGTGATATGACTGCACCACATCATCCACGAGGTCTTCAACTCTCTCCCGCTGTGCTCGCAGCTGCATTCAGAGTTGTGCCTCTCAGGATGTATGTTGTGCAGCGCGTCCCTGCCCTCATGTGGAGGGCTTCCACACACGTGCTGAGGTCCTTCGGATCCACAAAGATGCAAAGGGATGAAGACAGGGCAGAGGGTTCAGAGGAGACAGTCCGACTCACCTCAGCAACACTGGACTCAGCATTGACGCTGCTGACAATGCTGAGCACATGACGCAATGAGTCGAAGCGGGGATCCTTCAACTCGGGTGGTAGTCTGTACAATTCGTCATCGATGGCATCCCACAACGATGCCATCTTGCTGAGTACTTTTGGGGTCAGGCGGGCATGGGGTCCCTGCCGCGGCTATGTCGCATCTCTAAAACAGGAAAATGAGCTCTTGCCTAGGAATAAGTCAATCTGGGCCGGCTTAAGGCTGTACACGATCACAACAGTCCTTACAGGAGAGCAACTGCGAAGTTCATCGATGCCTATTCTGCTGATATCCAAACGACGGATGTCAACAGTCAGTGTGTTTGAGAGGTATAAGAATTCCCAAAAACCTACAGAGGCTCCTGTGAAGGTCGTCAAATCTTCAACACGCACAGGCTTCTTCTTGGGCCATAAACCGATATATGTGTTTCAGGCAGCAACGAGGACCTCATATGATGCTTATGCCACTCAAAAGGTGTAGCAGTACTGCAATGTACAGAAGACCAGTGTTCCCTGTACCAGTCTGGGCGTGCCAGTGATTGACCCTAGGGCCTGCCTTTTCGCCGAAGTTTCAAAGTATCAGATGCAATGCGGTGCAAAAAGTGAATGGCAGACGAAGCGCTGATGCATCGCATGACATCATGAAGCTCTTGCGTTAGGGAGCAGGATGCTCAATGATCGTTTATCCGCCGAAAACAGCACTATATAGTGAAGGCGCCATGCTGATACTCTCGCCTTTGCGCAATCAGCTTGACGTGATCGACTCCCCATAGTCCATAGAAAATATCAGAATCCTGTTCTTGAACACCCCTCAGATTTTGGTCGATCAGATGATGAGCCCAACCTCCCCAGCCTCACCACTAGCAACAAGAGAAGCAGCATGGCAGACGGCCCTCAGTCGCCCCCTACCACCCAGGTACTACACACAGCCCTTCGGACATCCATCCTGGATCCATTCTTGACCCATTCCGGCGCTTAAGGTAGTCAATGTTGCTGTGTACATGCAGCCCTGCCACTCGGTCTCCCAGTAAACATAGCAGAAAGCCAGCCTGTAGGGCTGCAGCAGCACCTCAGCCATCGCAGCCCTCTCTGTCTGCCAGGAGCTTGCCAAAGATGCTGGGCGGCTTGACAGCAAGCGAGTGGGAGGAGTCGGATGATGAGGATTGGGAGAGCGAGAGCTTCGAGTCGACGCTGAGCAGCATAGCTGCCTTTGACATGGAAGGCGCGCTGGAGCGCATGACGTCTGGAGACGCGTTCTACACACCTGAAGCAGCAGACAGCGCTCACAGGGCCAGCCCTACCAGGGACAGTTCCCTCTCGCATGAGCGCTTGCGGCCCTCACATGACAGCAGATCATTGCCGGACGACACAGCGCACAGTCTCGGTAAGCCAGGTCATGCAGAGACCAAGCATTCAGAGCTAAGTGGCAGCAAGGCCCCTGCTATCAGCAATGGGCCAGGCTTCGATTTACACAAAATCGCCAATCAGGTACACCGCTGGAGCTCATCGGATGTTGAGTCAATGTCTTATCTGCCGCGTATGCTACTGCAGATGTGTCCCTCTCATGCCCAGCTCCATCAGTGGGCCTGTTTCACAATCTCAGCACAAGGTCATGTGCAGATGAATGACAGACCTGCGGATGCAAGCAGCGTCAGCGCAGCACAGACTCTCTCCTCTGACGACAATGACAGCCCCCGTGTCATTGCCTGGACCGCAGGCAGGACCATGAACCGGCGCCACGTCTTGGTATGTCTACGTCCTGGTCGGATTTCTCATCACTCTCCCTATTTGAGCACGCATCATAGCGGCGCCCTATCAGCATAGGGCACAAATAGAGATGTCTCTGAAATTGAGGCACGTTTCCACAGACGCTGCCACATGCCTAAGCGCTTGCACAGGCCACACCAGAATCTGCAGGAAGCCCCATAATGACGCATCCGCCCCAGCATGGAGTACTGATACGGACACATCTGAACCTGCGACAGTCTTCACAGGCCTTCGTAAATGCCCCAGGTGCGTGCGCAGGCCACGCCAGAGTCTGCAGGAAGCCCCGATGAGGCGCAGTGCGGATCTGGGAGCTCAGAAGGCTCGCCCCTGGCAGCTGGCAGCAGCATGAGGAAGCTGGTGCTGCCTGATCTGGATGAGCCAGCACATGAGTCAGAAGCGAGCCTGCAGCGCATGCCTGCAGCGCCCTCACGCCATTCAGAGCAGCAGGATGCTGCAATTGCAGGCTTCCAGGACAGCAATGCAGACGTCTCAGCATCCCCAGAGGTCTTCACAGCCAGGCGGCAGCATGGCAGGGGCGGCAGGAGGCAGCATGTGCTGGCGGACTCTGACGAGGACAGCCCTGGCAGCTCTCCGGCAGCTGCCGCATGGGCCAACAACTCATCCGAGGTGACCGCCTTGGGCACCTCGCATAGAGGCCACTGCAATTCTGTCCTTTGTACTTTGTTCAAATATGATTTCAGCCCCTGCTGTGTGCAATGATGCTTTAGTTATGCACATCCATTCTTAGTCAGGGTACTGTGATGTAAGCAAACGCACTGCATGCCAGTGTGTAGCATTGCAACATCGGGGGGAGTGAGAGCGTCTTGCGCATGCAGGATGCAGACGAGGGCCGCTCTCCAGGCAGCAGCTCTGCAGAAGCCCTGAGCAGCGGGCTGCGCTCAGCTGTGCGCCAGCTCGGGTCCTCGTACAGGATGGGGTCAGCTGCTGCTCCAGACATCCCGGTCAGTGCAACTTCACCGCCTGGGCCAGCCAAGAGGCATGGAGCCCAGTGCCTTGGTGCAGTCAGGGGCTCGCAGACCTCTGAAAGACCCGAGGAGCATGCCAGCAGCAGGCGGGAGGTGTATGAGCTGTCAGACAGTGAGGGTAGGTCCCTACACAACTGCTGTATGCCACCACACCAGACGCCAGCTGCATGGGCACAGGATCCTTGTCCCTCATGACTTGCAAGCGCAGAATCACCTCTGACGCCAGAAGCTGCGTGAGGGCTTTGCACACCTCTGCTTACTGGCCGACAGGGTTTGCATGCAGATGTGCCCTGACGACGCTGTGAGCAGCTGTTGCGGAGTGCTAACATCATGATGTGCTGTGGTGCAGAGTCGAGCCCGCAGAGGAGCCCTCTCAGAGAGATCCAGGGACAGACATGGGAGTTTGACTCCCCTGGGAAACATGGGAGCGCCTCCCTCCACACTTGCAGCAGCGGCCAGCCGCCAGAGACGCCGGTTTGGAAAGGCAATGCAAGGGTGAGCAGTCAGGCCACTAGCCTGCCTGTGCTGGGTGTGGATGCATTGAGCGCAGACGGTGACACGAGGCTGTCATGAGCGTCAGTCATGAGCATGAGGTTATGTTACAGCAGACACACCTGTAGCAGACTCACCAATCCTGGCAGGTCTCCAGGGAATGACGTGTAATAGCAGAGTGCCTTCCCAGTGCTGAGGACACAGCACACGCTGGCTGCTTCCCAGGCAGGGGAACTTGTGTGAAGGAGCCATGACTGTGCAGGTGACATTTGCTCTGGCCGGAGCCGGCGCCCAGACCATGCCCGCAGTGCCCAAGAATTTGCCCAGGGTGATGGGAACGCCTCTGCATGTCGGGGATGTATACACTTTGCCGAGCACTCCCAAGACAGCCCCCACGCCCTTCTACCCTACCACTCCCTCAAAGAGCCGACCCACCAAAACGCCCGTCACAGTCGCGGCCTTCCGCAAGAGGCGCTCGCAGCTTGCAGCTTCCGCCTTCAAAGAGTGCGGCTCCCCTGCTGCCCAGAAGAATCAGTAAGAACCATCAGGCCAGCATCAGGCCACCATGTAGGCTCACAGAGACTGAGATCATCACCAGACTGTGATGTGTGAAGGCATTGAGCCCAGCACAGGTGGGATGCAGGAGAGCTGAGTGTGCTGCTATGGCTATGCAGGTTCAATACCGCGGTGTTCAACGAGCGCCTGCCAGCTGACCTGGAGATTGCCTGGAGCGCGCATCTGAAGACCACAGCTGGCACCACACACTTCAGGAGGGAGCCTGCACCCTTCCCTGGTGCCAAGCCAAGGTATGGAGCCCAACGCCTTTTGCCTCTCCCACATACTGCCCTGCTCCAGCCTCTGTATGATTTGCCATCCTGGAGATACCCTGTCTCTTGCAGGATCCAGTATGATATACCATCAAGACACATGTCAGGTGCCTGTTCAAGCAGATGCTTATGTCCGGGCAGTGACCCACGGAATCTTGATGAAATGATCTGCTCTGGATGCAGGTACTCCGCAAGCGTGCAGCTGGCCACGAAGGTGATTGACACAGAGGCAAAGCTGCGGGCCACTCTGCTGCATGAGCTGTGCCACGTCGCCACCTGGGTACTGCCACCTCATGTCGCCAAGGTGAGCAGCCAGCATCAGACAGCCTCAAGGAGCGCCAACATGCCACTGACACTGTGACAGCTTTTCCTGGAGGGCCACAGATGCACTGTCATGCGCATTGGAGCCTTTCCCCTAAGCTTCTGGAGGCTGTGCCGCCTGTGGTGGTGCAACCATTTGCTGTGGCGTGGGTCGGGAAGGCTTGATTCTGGCCATGGCATGCATGATGAGTGATGTGTCTTGTGGATGTGCAGCCGCCACATGGCCCAGACTTCAAGCAGTGGGCCAAGGCGGCCTCCAAGGCCTACCCCGACCTGCCCGTGACCACCTGCCACCAGTATGAAATCCATGCGCCCTTCCACTACCAGTGCCTCAACCCAGAGTGAGCTCCCAGCCTCAGTGCACATAGCCTCAAATGCCAGAGGCCCCTTAATTCAGCCTGACAGCTGCTTGTGTGTTAACCACTGTGGAGCCAAAAGCCGTATAGTCTGTAGGTTATTGCGACGTGGCAGCTGTGTCAGTCATGCCAGCTCAGTACATCATGGATGCAGTGGCGATGGCACCACTGCCTGAGTGATTGCATGCGTGTGTGACGCCTCTCACAAGGCATAGCTAATGCGGTAGTACGTTTGCATGGCAGTCCCTGTGGTGCTGAGTCACAGTGTTGCATGTGCAGGTGTGCATATGTCTACAAGCGGCATTCCAAATCGATAGACACGGACCGCATGGCGTGCAGCATGTGCAGCGGGCGGCTCATGTTCAAGGGGAGGTTCCAGCCGGATGGCACGCCTGCGAAGACCAGGGCACCCAGCGCCTTTGCAGGCTTTGTCAAGGAGCACTTTGCCGGCGTAAAAGCCGCCCACCCCGCAGGTCCGTCCATGGCATTTCGCCAGGCTGCAAGTGCTGACTAGGCAGTTGTATGGCTTTAGCATGTGCAATGTCATGCAAAGTACAGCTGCCTGTCCGTCTTCTGCCCATGTCATGGCTTCATGCTATAGGCTTTCACTCACTAGCCTGGCGCACGTCTGGACAGCAGCTAATCCTTTGGCGCATATCGGATATGGCTCCCATCGTCCCTCATCAATGGCACGCCAATGAGTTGGACTCCTTCATGCAGGAACACCACACAAGGCGCTCATGACAGCGCTCTCAGCAAAGTGGCGCACGCAGAAGGCGGCTGCTGAGATCAGCACACTCCCTGGCTGCACAGACCTTGGCTTGAGGATGGAGCAGCTGTGTCTATAGACAGCGTGCTCATGGGGGCAGTGCAAGTGCTTGTCATGCAAAGCTTTGGGATGCTGCGGTGAAAGAGTAGCCGCATGGCTGGAAGTTGCCCCCCTTGGCAGGATATGTGCCAGTGATCGACCATCAGGCTGTAGTATTAGATGAGGCAATATGCGTGCTTAGACAGGCCTACATTAGGAGATGGATAAGACGAGGAACGGCTCCTGGAATGCATGCTATCAAGATGTGACGCTAATGGCATCAGCTGATGCAGGTATTGGTATAGCATGCATCCAGCAAAGTCATGAACGGTCACTGCTGTGAAGATGTTTACAATAGCATACAGACCGGTCAGATGCACGACATACACTTCAGAATACAAGATGTGCTGCACTGGCGTGATGGTCTAGATAGAGAAGCTCGATCTGCTGAACGTTGCAGCCAGCCTACTGATCAGACTAAGAGGTCCTGCACCGAAGTCACGCCTGGCATACACAGACTGGACCAATTTGGGAGCTCGCTGTATAGTCCTGTAGCTCTATTTTGGGATGCGCGCTGTTTCAGCCGTGCTCAGGGACAGCGTGAAGTCTTCCAGGCCCCATCCTGCCACATTCTGTATCATAGTTCTTGTTTGCACAGTCTCTACCAGGCCCAGGGCCTCACTATACAGTCTTGTAGCTCTGCTTCAGGGAGCAATGGCCTCATCTAGATGACCTTTGCGGACCATTTGAGACCTGCATTGTTTGCGAAGCCTAAAGATGATCAACTCATATGCCATGTGATTAGCTTGTCTGGCTGGAAGAGAGATATGCTCTGATCTATACAGTCCGGTAGCTCTGCTTCAGGATGCGCGCTGTTCCAGCGCTGCTGAGCGACAGTGTGAAGTCTTCCAGGAAGGCAGTAGGAGGTCCAGCTCCCTGGGGGCCCATGGCTAGAGGCCCCGAGCCCCCCATCTGGAAGTGCCCCTTCACTTGCACGAGCAGCGTCCCATCCTGCGCCAGCACCTCAGCATCGGGACACTGCAGTTGTCTTCCCTTGCATTTGTGATCTGTTCTGAAATACCTTGATATAAATTCGGAGACTCATGCACACATGCACAGGCTGCTGACCACATCAACACCCTCAAAGGTGTACCCAGCAATAGGTTCCCTGACGATCTATGCTACAGGGATCACCGCCTAGCAGAACCCAAAAGCCTACAGCTATCTTGGACAGCCCTGCACTTTCACACTGAGCAGGCCCCATTGAGCAGAATGAAAGCATGTGTGCAGCATAGCATGATACAACATCTGGTTACATAAGGATCCTTACTGGTAAATGCCAACGTGAAAAAGAGAAAGGGTAGAGGGGTTTTGCCTGTGCTCTCTGCGTCTTGATGGAGTCTATGTGGTGGCCGCTGCCCCCCATGGCAGCATGCAGGTCTGCCATTGCAGCAAGCCGCTGCGTGATGGCCTCCCTGCCTACTACATGGATGCCATCCTTGCTATGCTCCTGGCACACAATATAAGGACGCAGTCACATTTGGTCTTGCAATACATTCTACAGGCACCAGTTGTCATGCAAGACTGTAGCAATATGAGAGCCTGCTGTTCGAGAGTGGCACATCCAGTCACGGAAAGCAGTATGGAAAGATCAGATCATATGAATCCTCTTCGTGGCACACCAGGCTATCAGATGCTGACACCCCCTAAATGAGGGGATTCATCATGTTAAGACACGTATTGACAACTGTGGCAATGCCAATAACATTGTCTGGTCACATGGATGCGTGCATTGTCGTGGACCCTTAAACAGATGACACCGCTGTAGCCTTTGGCCCTGCAGACAGGCACTGCTCCTATGAAAAGGTGGTTCACAGCACAGGTGGGCCTTACCGAGATCTCTGTGTAGAGCTCATAGGAGGTGCTGGCAAGCTCATCTCTGTGGCCGCTGAGTGCTCTGTAGTACTGCCCGGTCACTCTCACAGCCGCCTCATCCATCCTGCAGCAGTCATCCTTCCAAGTTGGAGCCTTTTGGCAAGGTACACAAGGATCGGTTGCTGCCACTGGGTACAGAGATGCACATTTTGAGCAGGCTTGTGCGACAGGGGGTACACCTATCACTTAGCACATCGCCACCAGGCGAGCAAGCAGGGGCGGGAATGCTAGCATGCAATGCAGCTCAGGAGCAAGGGGCAAGCTTACATGGCATCCCCGTCTGCCATGCAGAGCATGAACGCCTTGAGGTCCACTCGCCGCCGAGCATGCTGCAGATGGCAGTGAATTGTCAGATTTTCTATGCATGTATGGCAGAGACAAGGTGTCGGAATATCCAACAGCCTTAGGAAGCAGAAAATGACTGGACTCCTTCCATATTGCTCCTGTTCTGCGGGACAAACTGACTGTACATGCCGCGGACACGATGTCAGGGTTTGTTGTCAGCCGGTGTCAGGCTCTGCAGACAGCGCACACCAGCGTTGTCAAAGCACTTCACTGTAGATGGCGCGCTTAGCGCTGACCTAGAAAGCGCCTTCACAGCTCACCTTCAGGATGAAGTTGTGGCTGAGGAGGCCCTCTGCAGTGGGGCGCCGGAAGGGGTCCTTGCGCATGCACTGCAGCACAAAGTCCTGCAGCTCAGGGCTGAGCACCCCCTCCACTGGCACAGGCACCGGATCACTCAGCACCTGCACAGTGCGTGCACTCTTATGAGAGCCTTACACGCACCTCACTATGACCAGTCATTCCCTCTGCACTTTACCGCTGCATCGGTTCACGTGAGCCACGTGCATTGGGACCTCCACACACTGTCAATGCATTGTGAGTCCACAGTCGCTGAGTGTATTATCTGAATCATGCAAGGGAGAGTGTGCTGACCTGCAGCATGAGCTCCAAAGGGCCGCCTGATGCATCATAGGGGTACCGCCCTGTTGCGGCTTCTAGCAGGGTCAGCCCCAGGGCCCTGCATGATGCAGGTACTGTACCTCACACTTTGCAAGCAACACATTGCACATCCTTGCGGTGTCCTCAGGCCAGGCTTGTTGCAGCTTCCCGCACTAAGAACTAGAAAAGACTACCGACAGCAAACATTCCTGTGCTGTCAATCAGGCAGGTTGAGCAGGGCGCATGTATGCCCTAGCAATGCCTCATGCAAAGGCATTGTCTCGCAAGGAAGGGCTCACCAGATGTCTGCAGGGAAGGAGTACGGCTGGCTATCTATGCGCTCTGGTGACATGTAGGTGACTGTGCCGGTGAAGGTGTGGCACTGCAAAAGGCAAGCCCACTTTCGGCCTCACGCATTATCGGATTTGTCTCAGCAAAGGTAAACATGCTGCATGCCCTCCTCTCTGAAGTCTTGCACTGTGCCTGTCTTGCATGTGAATGTCAGGGGAATCCCATACCACTGCGAGGGTGTTGTCTACATAGGCGCTGATGCCGAAGTCCGCAATCTTGACGCGACCGTTGAGGTCCATGAGCACATTTGCAGGCTTGATGTCCCTGTGTATCTGCAGGCACGGTCTACCCAGTCAACTCCACTCCAGCCCAATCTCGGCAGCCCACATTCCCTTCAATCACCAGGTGCTTCTCCATGAACAGTGTGGTTCTCAGAGAGCCCCCGCACAGCGCCCATAAGCCACGCATCAGACATGCAGTTGCCCTGAATATGAGCAAGCTCTGGCAGCATTACGCGATGACATGCCAGGACTTGCGAGATGCATGCTTGAAAGAGCTGGGTGCTCACCGTGTGCTTGTAGCGGTGCAGGTAGGAGAGGCCCTGGAGGACCTGCGCCGTGATGGCCGACATCGCATCCTCTGGAATCTTGCTGACCTGCAAGGCAAAAGCCTGTAAGCTTCACAACCCCGGGCACCCAGGTCTCGCAGCCGAGTACCCCTAAGGTGCAACGTATGCACAAGCAGGCTGTCATCATTGTTCATGCCCATGAGAGCTGACTGGGTTCCCTCTTCCCAGACTTGCCCATGGAGGCCCGCGGAAGCTCTCTCACAGGCCTGCAGCAGGGCGCACCTTTTGCAGAATGTCGCCCAAGGACCCGCCATTCATGTACTCCAGCACAATGGCAATCTGCGGGGCAGCATCAGATAGCTTCATGTCACCTCAGGTGCTGCTGCCAGGTGACTCTCACACCACCTGGCATTCAGCATGCGCCTGACCACACGCCAGGGAGTGCCACACAGCCAGGAGGCCAGCTACAACGGCAGACGCAGCTGCCGTAAGGATTGTGTGCTGTAGAGAGAACACCCAGATGTACTTATTTTGAGCGGAGACACATATGCCAGTATGGCCTCAAAGTAGCTTGACCTATGAGCACAAGTTTCACAGTATGGGTGACGGGCCAAACCTGGCCCTTCTCTGGGGCATGGTAGGCGCCTATGAGCTGCACCAGATTAGGATCGCTGATGGAGCACAGCGCCCGCACATCGTTCATCATCTGGTGCCGCTTCTCCTGCAACAGACCGAGGCATGAGGCACCTTTTAAGGCTGTAGTCAGTTATGAGGATCAGCAAGATGCTAAGTGCGCGCAGCATGCAGCTCCAGGATCAGCAGCACTGCAATGCGATTAGTGAGAGCCCAGGCCAGCATGAGGCAGTACAGCAGGGATGCATGACTGAGCGCAGGACGTACCCTGTCAAAGCAGTCTATCTTCTTGACTGCCACATACTTCCCTCCCCGAGCAAAGTAGGCCTTGTACACCTGCAGCAGGGGTCTCATTTGCACCACCTGCAAATGTATGGCTGGGGCAGCAGCCAAGACAAGATGAATGCCAAGACTCCAAGGGAGCTTATGCAGGTGAGAAGGGGAGGTGTTACCACACTGCTGGCTCCCCTTCCGATCTGCTTGACAATCTGGACATCCTTGTCTGATATCTGCATGCATGCCGGAGCTCAGCCGTGATTGGCCACATGACGATCCAGGCACAGACTTTGCCAGGCACATTCGACTGTTCTGCTTGGATATGCATCATGGCATGTTTACCAAGGGCAAGTGGCCTGACCTTGAAGGAAAGCTGCTCCTCGTCCTCCCTGCTGGGGCCCTTAGACCTTCCCCTCCGCCGGAAGAACCCCTCGGGAGTGAAACGGAACTCCTGAGATCTATTGAACACATTGAAGGAGCCGTTCTCGGTGACCTTCACCGACGCCTGCACATGCAGGGCCTGCAGCTTGCAATATAATTAACAACACATGTGCGAGTCCTCGCTGCACCTATTGCTGAACAGCCAGGAGTTGTCGCTGACTGGAAATATCTCACCGTTTGGCTATCATGCTGTATGCTGGCATCCGGAAGGGCAATGATTGGTGAAGTCCTCCTTGGCGATGCTATGTCCAAGAACAGCTTTTTGGGAGGCATCGAATCCTGTCCTCATCTGGGCCTCATACGGCGCTACATTTACATCACATCTCACCAGAGCATTTTACGATACAGCCGATGCTTGTCTATTGCCCTCTCAGGGCAGTGTTGTGACCCTTAGGCAGCCCTTGCACAAGGACACTCTACCGGGCAAGCTGAAGCACGCCCCACTCGCAGCGCAAAGAGAAGCTGAAGCGGAGTAGCTGTGCACATGCTACCTTCCCCTCCAAAGCTTTCACAAGTAGGTTCGAGGGGTGTATTGCAGGGTACACACAATGTAAGGGCTTCAGGAGCTTTGCGCACAATTCAATACTGTGCTAGAATATCAGAGGCATCCGAACATGAGCTGTAGCCGTGAGAGCCGCTGACATTGTGAAGGAGGCTATGATAGGCATCAAATTACCTGATCAGGGCATGTCGCCAATCTGAAGCGTATCATCCTGACGTATCTCCGAGCCCTTTTTCATTGAATCTCAAAGTCGATTATTCTCACTATGGCTGGCAAGAGGAAGATCTCCAAAACAAGTGATGTTACAGCCCAAGCCACAGCAACTGCAGAGACCTCATCAGATGAAGACCTGAACAAGCAGCTGAAGGAGGGCATCCTGTCTCTCCTCTCCTCCAGGAAGCCAGGGTCCTCCTGCTGACCCAGGTCGAGTCACTTCCACTGAACCCCCGAACTTTACAACCAAGAAGTTAGCAGCAGTGTGTGGGGTGCCCTCTGCCCTTATTCATCGGATTGGTGACAGCTGGTGCTGAGCGCAGTGAGATTCCCAGGAAGCTCAGACCCTCGGATTGGAGGCTCCTCATGCCGGCCACGCGAGAGGCAGCTGGGCGCCTGGTGGAGCGAAAACTAGTTGAGGTCACCCAGAAGGGCGCAGTGGTGATTCTAACAGAGGCCAAGGGACCCATCCGCCTCAGGCTCACTGCTGTTGGGCAGGCATGTCCCCAGGTGAAGGCAGCTGTGCCTGCTGGGAAGTACGCAGAGCAGCCACGCAAGCGAGGCAGAAAGCAGCGCTAAATCAACGCACCATGCTGCTGCCTGTGAGGCCTATCATTGTGAGATGTGGGGCATGAGAGGGGACATTTCTCTCTGGCTCTTCTGCCCAGCACAGCTCAGGCAGGCGCAGGCTGTGCTCAATTCCTGAAGTTTCAGGATGATATGGCTTAACAGAATATCCAGGCAGTGATGCAGTTCCTAGTTGTAGGGATTATGATGGCGCAGTGGAAAGCATGCATGTGCAGAGTTGCGCCAGAAACACCTCTACCTAGGTCTGTACACCGCTCGCTGTACATTGCTGACTGTCTTGGTTGTGGCTCAGTTTCCTCTCAGGCTACACATCTGAGGCTGGACAGGGATCCCCCCTAATAAGGACTCCTGTGTAAGCTAGAGCCGAAGGAGCATCTACATTGGAGATCAAGCAGGGGACCTTCTCTCATCCATAGACGCTGCGTTGAAGCTGTTAGAGGAATCCTGCTCCTTGGGTGAGGGTGATCATGTCTTGTCTGCATGCCAGTGGTGAGGGTGCAGGCTGAGCGCTCACCAGGCTAGCGCCAGGCCTGGGATTTGCCTTATGCAATATCCAGTAGAAGGAGATGTGCACTGTGATAGACCATCTCGCATATCACCAGATCATCGCAGCTTTGCCAGCAATTTTGTAGCTGTCATGCTAGACCTTTTGGATTCCCCAAAAAGTGCAGTCCTGCCTACATTGGCAATTGCTCCTTGGAGCTCTACACGGCAGTGGCCTCTCCCCCCACAAAAGCTATCTTGCTGCTCATCACCTTTGAAGTTCTACCGACAACGTATCTAAAACATGGCTATGAGCAGCCTGGATAGATGCGCGCTAACATGCTGACAACCACTTGAAGGCATCATAGAGGAACGACATGCTCAGTCACCCCACAGCTGAGAGTGGAACGGCCACCCAGCAGCACAGATGTCCAGGGAAGCTTGCTCTCACAATTAGACGGCCTGTATCCAGGCTCAGGCGGGGTGGTCGCTTTAGTCTGAAGCCAGATCGCTCACCCTTTCGGCACCACTTTTCTTGCATTGCTGCCTCAGCGGCTGAAGCTTCACCGCAAGGTAGGTTTAGAAAATTCTCTCAAGCCGTTCAATTCAGCGAAATATTGTCCAACTTAGAGGACAGTCGATGAATGTCATGCCTTCCTCAGCAGGGCAGCAGCAAAAGGTGCTGATTCTCGGAGGGACTGGGCGCGTGGGAGCCTCCACTGCTTCAGCCTTGCTGAGAAGAAGGCCTGATGTTGAAGTCATCCTTGCCAGTAGAAGCAGGAAAACCTATGATGCAGCCATCAAGAAGCGGCCAGAGCTTGCCAATGCGCCGGTACTGACCCAGATCAATCTCCTTCGCCTATCACACTGCAGAGTGAAAGCACAGGGCAAGCAGAGCAATGCTGTCCCTGCCTCCCGCTGCAAGGAAGACCTAGCTCCCCTAGAATGCACACTTAATATGCACTGCCCTTAGGCAAGTAGCCTGTACTGTGTGCATGCTGCTAGGCCTGCCTGATACTGGGCTAGAGGAGAATCTTCAGGTGACAAGAAGTATGAAGCAGTGTCAAAAGTACTTGTCGAAGATCTTGTTGACAGGGCTTATGGGAGCACTACTGACAGACCATACTTTCCTGCCCTGCAGTTCGCGTGTGTGGACATTGACGATGCAGCATCTCTGGAGTCAGCCCTCAAGGGCGTAGACCTGGTGGTCCACACAGCGGGGCCCTTTCAGAGGAAGGACACCTGCGGCGTGCTGGAGGCGGCCATAGCCACGCGCACGCCCTACATGGATGTGTGCGACGACACAGACCATTCCCAGCGGCTCCGAGGCTACTTTGATGAGGCCAAGGCAGCAGGCGTTCCAGCCATCACCACAGCAGGTCGCTTCTGACCCCTGATTCTTTCATCACAGACGGCCCCTGACCTTGCATGTGGTCTTATTGCCTGAAGCACACAGAAGATCAAGGTGAGCAGCAAATTGTTGTCAGCAGATGAGTATTGGCGTCAAGGTGCTGTTCACCTGAGCATTGGTGCGTCATGTGGTAGGACAGAATGACCATCTAGAGCACCTATACGTCATGGCGAGGCAAGGTCTAGGTCACAATTCCGCACATGTGCCTGTGCAGGCATTTATCCAGGGGTTTCCAATGTGATGGCAGCGCACATGATCTCCATAGCGCGGAGGGAGTACAGTGCTGACTGGACTTTCAAATCTTCCTCCTCCAATGGAGCCACCAGCATGAGCAATGGGCGCCCAGCAGTGGGTGCCACCAGCACGACATCCAGCGGTGCCAGCTCTGCAGTGTCTGAGGCTGCGGAGCCTGAGCCCCTGAGATCTGGAGTAGCCACCATGGAGCCAAATGAAGGTAGGCTCCCCAGGGTGTGCTGCCACACTCGCGGTCAGTCTATTCTAGCCTGGGTTGGAGGGCATTTAGCTTACCCCTCAGGGGCCCCCCGTTCGAAGTGTGCATGGCATGACACGCGAGTCTCCATTGTTGCCAGCATGTGCTCTCAGGGTCAGCAGTTGGTAGGTGTGGACGGATCCGAGGTTGGCGTGTCGTCTAAGCTGTTTCTACCTTGGACGAGCTGCCACCTTTGGATTGTCTGCACCACTCAATTGGACCTGAGTGTCCTGAGCTTGTAGCGCTGTAGGCACATTATCATGCAGGCACCCTGGATGTTGCCACAAGGCCTTAGCTTCTGAGTATGATGAGACAAGTGTGATGGATTGCAACAGTCCTAAATGGCTGCCTACAGGCTGCATGCACATTGCAGGGAAGCCTGGCGCTACCACTAGCTACACAGAGAACAACACAGTGGACCCAGTCGAGCCGAAAAGGGTGCTATACAGCTACTACACAGCGGGCAGCGGGGGCGTGGGTCCCACCATCCTCGAGACAAGCCTCCTGCTTGCAGGCACCCCAGTGACAGTCTTCGCTAATGGCGAGAAGGTGAGCGCTTGGCTGCTTCCTGATGGGATTGCGCCATAGCTGACCCACTCGGCAGGCGCCTCTGTGTGCTCGGGCCATGAGGCACGTGCTTAGAGACACCTGCCTTGCAGCAGATGAACTGCATGACGTACGCAACAGCTACCCCCCCTGTTGGCATGCCAGCTCTGTTGGGAGTTGATGCGCCATGATGGCAGGGTGTGATGGGTGCATGTGGGTGGGGACCAGTGAACGGGGAACAGGTGGCTTGGGGTCTCTGCAGTAAGGGTGACATCAGGAAGCTGAGTCTACGGTTGCCTGTTGTTGTTGAGGGCCATCAATGCTGGGCCGCTCACACATGTAGAGCTGAGAGGCTGCGTGATGCGCAGCTGACAATGCCGCCCATAACGCGGCCCAGGGAGGTGGACTTTGGGCCGCCCATCCGGAAGGCCACCTGCTACCTGTACAACCTGCCAGAGGTCGTCTCGACCTTCGAGTGCCTGCGCGTGCCCACCGTGTCGGCCCGCTTCTCCACGGCACCCTTCTTCTGGAACTGGGCCATGATTGCTGTCGCCCGCCTGGCGCCCAGAGGATTCCTTGAGGACAGAGCCAAGTATGCCTTTCTTCTATGCAACATACTGGCTCCCCCTGCTCATCACCTCCTCTCTATGGAGTGTGGCTCGCCTGGCAACAAGAGCTTTCCTTGATGCATGCAAAGTGCGCCACAGGTCCTTCTGCCGTTCCTGTTGATGTGCAGCCTGGGCTCATGCTTGAGGTTCTGCCTCTTGCTTTATATACTGTATGAGTCTGTGCTCCTGATGCCGCTCATGTCAGTGCATACCAGAGCATCCGCAGCCCTTATCGCTGCAGCAGATAATGTTGCATTGGTACAGAGGTGAACGGTGTGCAGGTCCAAGTGGTTGGCCAAGCTGTCAGATCCCTGGGTGCGGCTGGTGGATCCCCTGATTGGGGAGGCTGTGGGGATGCGCGTGGATGTTGACCTGGAGGATGGCACCACCGCTGCAGGAGTGTTCATCCACAAGAAGCTCTCAGACAGTGTCGGGTGAGCGCCCTCCCTGCCTTTGCGTGACATGCATAAGCTTCCAACTGGGCTATGCCATTAGGGCATGTGAGGCCAGTTCAGGGGACTCGCTTGCAGCAGGGTGTTGTGGCAAGGAGAGTGCTGTGTTGAAATTCAGGGATGCAGCAGGGCAAACTTCCAGGCTTGTTAGCTGAGGCTTCTGGAAAGCCTGACATGCGTGCCTCTGGTGTCGTGGATCATGTGCTAGGTCCTGTCACCCATCGGTATAGGTGGCAGCTAGCCCCCCTGCATGTCTGAGCATGCGGCATGATTCTGCTGCATGTGCAGGGTGTGCGTGGCGGCATTTGCAGAGGCCATGCTGGCGGGCGAGACGCAGCCCGGAGTCTGGTTCCCAGAGGAGCGCGGGGCTCTCGAGAACAGGCAGGCGCTGCTGCAGGCCTCGGCCGACGGCTGCGTCAGATACGAGATCAACAGGCCGCCGTGGGCGCTGGAGAGCAACCCACAGCGGCTTGGATTTGGGATCTACATTGACTGATAGCTGGTACTATTTAGGTACTGCGGTAATGCTGTCACAGTGGTGGTCGAAGTGAGCTGAGCAGCGCTGTTGGTGATGCACTGCCGGTCTGCATGAGCCCTCCTCGTTGACAGACAAAATGTGACAATATCATGACAAGCTTGCTCTTAAGGACACAGGCCTCCCAATATGTTATAGATAGGTAGAATGACGAGCGGATGAAATGTAAACACCTCTGCAATATGAAATAAACTTCTGTCCGCCTTCTGTCATGTCATAGCAGGATGGGTCCTTCCGTCCGGTTCCTCACTCCTCAGCACACAAGGCTGTGCCTCCAGCTTCATGGCTCACCTACTTGGCTATGCATGGCTGCTGAGCACGCTGTGAAGGGCAAACAGCAGAAACAACACCCCTCCAGCCACTGCAACGGTCCGCTGCGAGATGCGCATTGCTAGTAGTTGTCCTCCCACAACTGCAGTCCCTGTGCACAGCATGTGCCCCATGACCGCCCCCACTGTCACTCCCACTGGGTTGTAGACAGCCGCCAGAGACACTGTGGCTATCTGTGACCGGTCTCCCCACTCTGCAGCCCAGCAGCAGTGTAAGTGTCAGGACCTGGCTCTGCAGGTAATCCCATGACAGTCATGCTGCACTGCATGATGAGGTACTTCAGCTTCGCTGGAAATGATCTGACGTCACTACCCATGCATCCTAGGCTTTAAGGACACGCTTTCAAGGACCCATGAGGGCATACAGCTGCTCTCACGCATACCTCAACGTTAGCGCTTGACCGCTTGCAAATGTCAGATAGAATCATATCATGCAGCTGCTCACCAGCCAGAAACGTCAGCACAAAGGCCTCCAGGAACACTGGGGTGCAGAACTTTGTGAAGAAGCGCCGCAGCTGGCCCCGCGAGTTCTCGGCCTCCGTCAGCTTGTGCTCCACCTCCTCCACCTCCCCCTGCACCAGCACCTGCCCGTGTCGGCCTAGCCCAGAAACTGGGCACCTGCCTGGGCAGCGGGCGCTGCATGCGCGGCAGTGCAGCTGCCCCATCTATCTTACAGAGGTTGTTGCACCCTTCAAGCATGCTACAAGCTCGCATGGGTGACTGATGACAAATTTTCGAGGCAATGTGGTCATGCAGGCTGGTAGACACAAGGCAATCATGCCTACAGCAGGCCCTTCTGACAGTTCATACTACTGCTTACCTGGTTGGTATCCTGCGGCTTGGAGTGCCAGGCGATGTAGAGGAGGCGCAAGCCAAAGAAGGTGTACAGCACGGAAGCTGCATGCTGCGTCGCCTTCCGAGAGATCAAATTGGGCAGCACATACCCTAGTGCTGTGGAAATGACCTGCAATCCCCTCAGTACGTCTCAAATGCAGTCCTTCGGCATCAAAGCTGATTCAGCCTTGGCAATACCCACAGAAAACAGCAGTTAAAAGATGTATGCCCGCTCAACTCAACCGCGTTGTCATGAGCAAGGCATGCAATACAGCTGGATATGCCCAGCAGAGCCTGGGCTTTGCGGTGACTCACTGTCATGAGGGCCAATGCTGACATGGCGCCAGCGTAGACAGTAAGCCGAGAGTGGCGCATGGCCATAATTGCAGCAATGATGAATGTCTCATCGCCCAGCTCTGTCACCAATATCTGCACAGCCCAGCATTGAACACATGCAGTTGCAGCTGTGGCATATTCCCAGGTCTTGCACGCCTATGAGTCCTGACAAGGGTCAGCGGCCAAGTCTTCTTGGGTCTCCATCTGTGTGGGGACGGCATGCAATCTGGCATGAATACACCACAAGAAGAGACCCAAAGAACCAGGGCCGCTAACCGTTGTAAGGGCTTAGCATTGCAACAGCAAACAGAGGGCTGTGAGGCCTTCAATGCGCGCAAAGGCGGTACTGATGTGCAAGCAGGCGGGTTGCTAGATAGCGCACCATAAAGAAGCTCTTGGCAAAGGCGCCAAGCAGTCCGGGGTCAATGGGGCCTCCCTCCTCGCCCACTGCGCCAGGGGTCATGTCCTGTGCATCACATGGCAAAGCTCAGCATGCAAAGCGCGCACCGCCGCAAGCCACCTCACCACCTTCAGGGCTCCTCAGCTGTACAGAGGATGAGTGTTGTGGGTGGATTCCCCTCTTATTGGGAGAGGAGGAGGTGCAGAAGTAGCGAGGGGCCCCAAGTCTACCTTCCAGAAGGGTGTGAACCATCCCTGCAGAGGAGAAGGCACTGGGTCAGTAGCCTGTTTCTGGTGCAAGACACACAGGCATCAGCACAAGGCAGGGGCGTACCGCGTCACTCTCGCCTATGGGCGCTACTGGGTCCTCGCCAGGAGTTGTTCTGCCATAGCCATATCTTAGTATGTGAGTGGCAAGGAAGCAGAGTGCAAGCGCCACAGTAGGCTGCAGTCCCATCACAGCTTCGAGCCTGTGAGGCGCAGCAATCCAATTCGAAGGCCGAAAGCAGTCATGCGAGCTGCGGTTATCTGTTTACAGATCCACCTTACACATCAAGCCTGAAGCCCTTGCACTGGCTTGGTCCAAGCTGCAAACTGTTACCGAGGCAACGATTGCTGCAACGCGTTGCACCTCTGGACAGCATACACACTGCAACTTTCCCCCTAATAGCCAAATGCAGAACAGGGTGGCACTGCTTTGAAGACACATGTCATGAGCGGTTCCCGCTTGTCGGGCAGCCAGGGTCGCCCAAATTTTCTGCCCACTGCCCAGCATGAGAGCTGGCCCAGCAGCAAGAGCTGCTTTGTGCAATGGCAGCGTGCTCCGATGACAGGCGGGAGTAATCTTGCTTGAAAGAGATATGCCTACACAGGAAACTCCGCTTTACGCACACCCCAAGTGGTTCTTCATGTAGCAACTGCTGCCTTGCCTTGCAGTCCATTCAGTGAAGGATGTGGACTAAAATTGGTGTGCGCGCTGATATTTCAGCGCCATCAAGCTTAGCAGACCTGTCAGCCACATTTTGTACGAGCTTCAAATGGCAACATGCAGTACAGGGCTCCATGCTCGGTCACATGGCCATGGTCTGCTCCAACAGAACTCAAACATGGTTCTCAGTCAGTGTGCAAGGCTCTGCTGTCTATCAGGAATTAGCCTTTACATCTTGCAGCTCGCTGACACATGCAAAATATTGCATGTGTAGAGCGCCCTATTCCATGTCAGTAATAATGGCCTGCAGCGTGTAGGCCTCTGCAGCATGCAGGCCTATACGCATGCACCCTAGGACTGGTGAAGACTTGCTCAATAGCAATGCAAAACACCTGACACAACGACCATGGCTGTCGCAAACTTTATGATGCCTGCATGGCTTCATTCTCAGCCGAAGCCAGACTAGCAAAAACTCTGGGAACCAGGTTCCTGGACGATGTCATCATGCATCTGACAAGTCTTCGTGTCTGTACCGTGACAGTCTCGAGCCTGTTTCTGAACACCGTCAATGCTGTGGGATGTCGCTATCTATGTTCCTGTCCTAGCAGTTCAGCAGTTTTGACACTCTGTTTAGAGGACACAGCCTCTGCTCCTCTTCATGCACTGATACCCCTCGTTGGTTCCCAAAAATGAAAATGCGATGATGCACAAAGTTTCTTCTGACCGCTGGTACTATGTACAACGCTCTCGACTGTACACCGCTCAAATCTCAGTTTTGTCTTGCGCCTGACCCTCTAGGATTGTTCCTGAACCCTATGTGTTCTTATTCCTGCTCCTTATCATTGCTGTATGGCTGTACTTATGCATCGCCACTGGCTGCACGCTCAGGCCTGTTGACCAGCCGAGCTGCCATCCTATGCGGACTTGTTCATTTAATGCTTGAATACGCCTCAATTGCAGGCGGCCGTACTGTATATACCAGCATCAGCTGCTGCTCTCAATATTATTGCCGAGCTGGCCCAAGTCTCGCAGGAGAGTGCTTTCCAGGTTGAGAAAGCACATCTCAAGGGACTCAGGCCGCTCCAAAGGTTTCCAATTGTGAGATCCCAACCCAAATTGCGGGCAGGCGCTCAGGGGCAAGTCAGCGCGGAGGCTATGTCGATGTCGAACATGCAGTCGTCGGGGTGGTGCAGCAACTCGTGCTCGGAGTCGAGCAGCATTCTGTCGTGCTCTGCAGCGGCATGCAGCATGGCTTCCACAATGCTGACCATGTGCATCTCGCCCTGACCCTGCAGCAGATGCACAAGCCCTGTCAGGCACGGCAAAGCATGAGAAAGCTCTTGAACTGCAGAACATGACGGACTGTACCCCCCAACCAGGCAAAGAACGCAGCACATGTACTGCAAGGGTACTGCACAGTACCAGCAGATCATGCATGTCTTAGCAAAATGAATGCCAGGGCGTTCTGGGAGTGTCAAAGGGTCTTGGGCGTTGCTATGTAAGCGTCGAGGGGCAATCGAGCTGCTCAGAGCAAGGGTGTCAGACTTGCTGAAAGGAGTTGGTTACGTGATGCGCTTGCCAACGCCATGCTGTTCTTGCGAGTTGTGATAAGGTCCCTACCTGCTGCATGGCATTGTGGAGGAGATCTTGCAGCTGGGCCTCCGCGACGGTGCTGCAGCGTGCGGGTGCGCTGCTCATTCCGCAGTCGATGACGGTTGTCTGTGGCGCGCCACCGTTCGAGCATGGTAAACGTGTGCGGAATGCCTCCGCATCGAGAGAGAGATCCTCAAGAATTTGGCACTCCACATTACCGGCGCTGTCCGACCTGCAACGGGCTCTAGGAAGTCACATCATGGTCAAGCTGTCAGAACCTTGCATTGACTTATAAGGACCAGGCATCGACCTCAGCCCGAAGGAAATGGGCGTCAAACAAGCCCTCACACACCTTCGTATTATTTAAAACAAACAAACTGCCCACCCGGAGCGTCTACCGGCAGTCTTCACAAATCAGCTGTTGTTGGGTCGTTGGAGGGAAGGCTATGGTGCAAGCGGTTTGGGGGACGTGCATGCTGCTCAAACACTCACCTCGCACAGGAGTAGGGGATGGAGATTGGCGGGGAGGAGGTGTGCATCGAGCTGCTGCACTCCTCGGTGCTGGTCCGGCATCGGAGCATGAGAGTCCCGCCAGTCTCCTCCACAGCCGCCCCGAGCTTGATGCGGAGGCGAGGGAGGCCGCTGCTCTGTGGCTGTTGCTGCAGCATCTGCTTCAGCGGTGAGATTGGCAACGGAGACGGGCAGGACGGTATTGCGCGCTCGCTCTGCTCGTTCGTCTGCCACCCTATGACGGTCCTTACAATAGGCAGTCCGGCGTCCATGATTATTATGGTCTATTGAGTGGCACCACAAGTGAAGAATGAGGCGCAGAATGGATGCACCATATCTTCTGGTAGGGAATGTATGCGAGCCTGGGATACTGATCTGCAGAAAGTTACGCTGGGCAGGCAACACGTCATCCCTTTTGGTCATCCTATTACGAAATTCGTGTCAATTCCGGTCTTCAGTGACGAACTTCCCTCCGGTCAGGACCATAAAGCGGTGGTATCCAGCATTCGCGAACTTCGTTTGCAGGCGGAGATAGTGGCTGGAAGGGGTTGTAAGACTGGGAAGGTAGAACGTGGGCCTGGGAAGTGCTATCGGAGACTGTTAGGCCGGCAATGCAGGACAGCCGTACAAGGTATCAGCATCACGCCCCCGATCGGTGACGATGGAAGCGATGAAACGTGACGGCTTGTGACGCAAATCGGAAATACAGATGCGGCATGATCCTCCGATCTTCACCCGCCCCCTAGCTACTAGGGTAAGGCCGACGCCGGAAGGGCTGGCGTCACATGATGCTAGGCAGGCGTGCAGGATCATGCTCCGAATGATCATTCTTGCAGCAAACATATAGCAAACGGAGCCTAGGACCGAAGTTCCAAGATCGTCACGCATCGCAGGGGATCGCTCACACCCAGTAACAGATTGTCACGATGCGCTATGTCAATGCATACAATGCGTTTGGCTAAGCTCTACATGTTCATTTTATGTTTCTGTTCCGACTTCCATCTGAGAACTGGCAGAGTTAGCTGCCCCGACTTCTTCTTGAGACCCAGGAGTGCTAAGTTGTTCCTCCTCACTTGCTGATGATCCATTGCTCGACTCTGTTGCACTAGCTGCGTCTTCTGCTACGGGACTGTCTGGCTCTTCCAGGGGAACGTCCTCCTCTGTGACGACTGCTACTAGGACTGTGATGTCATCAATCTTCCCACCCTGCACCAAACACTCCCCTTAGCGCACTTTGCCTTCCGCTGCATACCAATGCCTTTATGGCATGCCAGTCCATTGCACACCTGACTCTGCAGACCTGAACCTTGCTGCTGTCATAGCAACACAATTCCCCAGCTCTGCACATACCTTCCGCAGTGTAAAATGCTTATAAAGCACTCAGACACATGGCTCACCGTCAATGCGCCCAACTCGAATTTGCCATCAGCAAAGGAAGCAGTTTTGATCTTCTCCCACCAGGGCACATCGTAGCCCTGTTTGAGGGCCTCCTGTGAGTACGGTGACTTGAAGCTCTGATCATTGGCGTGCTGCCTAGCAAGCTCTGCGATTGCTCCTGCTGCCTGCGATCAGCAGCCAACCTGGGTCAACCGAATGCCCGTTATAATAGCTGCACAGACGCCAGCAGTCTGTAAAGGGCAGACACTCCAAGGGCGTTCATTGTTGCCGCCTACTCAACAACCAAGCTCATGCTGCATGCATTCATACCGCATGGGTGTGGCTGTTCAGCAGCTGCAGCCACAATCAATGCCATTGAAGGGATGTGCTGTCTGGCCACAACACCTAAGAACCACAGCACCTCACAAAGCTGGTCGACATGACGTCAAGGCCCTGCAAGAGTACCTGCTGGGCGCCCTCGGGCTGCTCGGGCAGCAGCTGCAGCAGCTCCGGGTCGTAGCAGTTGTCCCAGAGCCCGTCGCTGCCCGCCAGCAGCACGTCCCCGGGATGCACCTGGAGCTCGGCCACCGCCGCGTCCTCGGCATTGTCCGTGGACTCCGAGAAGTCCGGCACCGCGCCGAACTGCAGCGGGCAGTCGAAGAAGTGCTGCAGCACCGGGGACCTGTACACGATCTTCCCCTCCCGCACCAGCATGAAGCCGCTGTCTCCCTGCAGCCATCCATTGCTTCTCAGAGCATACCCATCTCTGACTTGGAGCCTGTACCACCTCCCAAGCTGTGATGCCTGCAACGTCTCCATTTATGCAAGATCTGTGTGATTGGAATGGGCTTGCACCATGACATGGGCAAGTGGGCGACAGTTCTGAGCCCCTGCGGCTGAGAGATGCCACTAAATTTTCCAACCAGTGATCCCAAACCAAGGTGTGACATGGTCTTACCAGGTTTGCGGTGTCCACTGTGCGCTGCAAGCGATTCAATCTCAGCACGCAGGCAGTGCTGGAGCCGGGTAGCCGTGTACCGGCATGTGCCGCAGCCAGAGCGCCCCGAGCTGTCAGCATGTCAGCCACCTGGAAAGCGTTCACAGCTTTTCTTAGTCTAGCCCTATCCAAACCCCTCCTCGACATTTATACCCATGTGAGGACAGAGCTTGCAATCAAGCTTCCATTGTGATGTATACACAGCAAGCGAATTAGAGAAGTTGTATGAAGGGTAGCCGCACCTTCTGGGGGTCTTCAGCTTGCATGCCGTCAGACTCTGTGCCACCGCTGCTGGAGGCATCCGAGTCTGTGGCTTTCAGGCTGGAAGAATCGTCCTTGATCTCGGTAGGCGTGACCGGATGAATTGTCTTGCCCTCAAAGTAGTGGCAGGCTATGCGCATGAAGGTCCGGGAGTACTCTGCAGCACCACTACATCGCATCAGAACCATCATAGATGTCACACAGCGGCATCCCCCCCAGCGGGATACCGCTGGGTTCA
Organism: Coccomyxa sp. LA000219; assembly: GCA_000812005.1. NCBI lineage: Eukaryota > Viridiplantae > Chlorophyta > Trebouxiophyceae > Coccomyxaceae > Coccomyxa > Coccomyxa sp. LA000219. Next base: position 587,991 of record KN714649.1, on the reverse strand, counting down.
TATTGGATCAAACTTTTCTGTATGCATTGTGCATTGTGGTCTGACGCTGGTGCGTTGCATCATCTGTACAAGCATGAGGTACATGCTGCAAGCATCCCTCTCACCTGCTGGATTGACCCCGCTCTCTTGCCAACCGCCAACCCCGTCAGCAACGCCCATTGCTCCGCCTCCAGCTTCGCTGACAAAGAACGCATCTTCACCTCCATATGAAGCCTGCAACGCACCAGAAGCATGATGTCTGACAAAGTCTGAGGCCAGGAGCATGATGCCTGACAAAGGATGCATCTTCGCCTCCATATGAGACCTGCAATGCAGCAGGAGCATGATGTCTGACTTAGAGTGCATCCTCGCCTGCGTATGAGGCCTGCAATGCAGCAGAAGCATGATGCATACAGCGCAGGTAGCCAAATTTCTGCAAACGCTGATGCAGACGCTTTGTTCATTGTACCTTGTCCGGATGTGGGAGAACCTTGGTGCCAAAGACCAGGCGCAGCTGCTTTGCCTGACTTGACTGGCTGGTGCTGACTGTGGCCTCATCGGTCACTGCTGCGCATGCGTGGACCTTTGCGCCTGCAATGTTGTCAAGACCTGTTAACAGAAGGTGGCATCACATGAGGACAGCCAAGGTACAGCGCAGAATGGCATCCTTGTACAGGAGGTGGCAAGGAATTGGATAGCATGAGGTTGGTCAGGGCTTGCCTGGGCTGTTACTTTGAAAGCACTTCATCTCTCTCCGTCCATTCTGCATTCTATTCCGGGGCTTTTGCTGCTTGAAAGCCTCCACGGCACCCATGTGACATCGTGGGCTGCATGATGGCTTGCTGTATAGCCTTTGAGCATGAAGGAGGTTTGCCGAGCATCGTGGCCGCACAAGCAGATCTTCCATGGCTACGAGAGGCAGTCTCTGAGCTAGCTTACTGCTCTTTCATGCGCCAGGCGCTGGGATGCCCGGCTGAAATGAGAAGATCCTACACCAGGGCAAGCTCACTTCTTACCGGGCCTCGTATTGAGAATCACTGACACCTAGTGCAACAAGCCCCAGGAAAGGCTTGGCATTTCCCATTGGTACCAATATACTTGATGCCTCCCATATTCGCATGGTCAATCCCCATTTAGGGTTGCGCTGACCACCAAGGGAGTTCTGTGAATGTGCACATAGCAATCTCACAGCGAGAAAGGGCTCCTGGTGAAGCACTTCGCACACGATAGACTGCCTGATCTCTATTGGGGAAATCCCTACCATACTGAGGTCCCTCACAGCCCCTCTTGCCTGCCTCGGTAACAAGGTGATCGGCATAAATAGTGCAGAGCAGCCATTCACTGAGGCGCCTGCTCTGTGAGCCTGAAGGGGGAGCTCAAAGTGCTCTTGAATTCGAGTATTGACCGACTCACAGAATGCCATGATCACCTGTAAGGTCGAGCTCAGGTAAGCCAGTCAGCATCCATCACTTCCTCATGCATCTGTCCTGCTTTCATCCCGTGCAGGGCATTTGAGAGCTGCTTCCTGCTGCAGCGGAGGTTTAGAGACGCTGTTTGGCGACTCCAAGGAGCATAGTCTGCAGGTGGAGCCAGAAAATAGCCAGGTGAGTTCCACCACCTTTCCTGTGTTGCACTCACTGCTCTACTGCTCTACTAAATGCAGAATCATCAACTGCAAGGACGTCAGGGCGCTGGTTGTGGAGACCTGATGACTTCATTGTGCTGTTGCAGGCCACGCTAGGAGATGTGATCATCAGCGCAAGGGACAAGCTGCTCACAGAGCGGCCTGAGCTGTTTATGAAGGACAGGAGCGTGTAAGCACCCTCCTGCCCCCTTTATTCATACTGCATTCTTCAGTATTTTCATCGTCTGACATGCAGATGCTCTTAGGCACCATCAGCCCGTCTGCACACCTACAGCAACATGTTGCTGCTTTCCTTGCAACTCTGCAGACCTGTCACCTCATCTCTCAGGATGCTCTCTGCATACCACAGACAAGCCACCTGCCCTTCCGCTGCTGTGGGTGCCACTCAGCCCTAGTGCACATCTGCAGCAACATGTCGCTGCTTCCTCACGCAATACTACAGGGGCCAGAATGCTTAGCAGTGCTCATGCTTGCAGGCGGCCAGGCATCCTGGTGCTGATCAATGACACGGACTGGGAGCTGACTGGGCAGCTGCAGACCATTGTGGAAGATGGAGACACTGTCACATTCATTTCCACACTCCATGGGGGCTGAGGCGACGCCACCCTGTGAGCGTTGAGGTAGACATCTCTGACTTCATGGGAAGCGCGCAAGCGCAACGGGGATGTGCACACAAGCACAATCCATGATGATATTGCCATCGGGCAGGCGAGGCTTGTGAAGCACCAGTGAGAGGCACTGAGAAGCCAGTGCTTTTGGTGCTGCAATGCTCCTCCACACGATGGGTCTGCTGGCTCCAATAGCTCTTCCTTCGCCCGTTTTCAAGGAGTTTTGTCCAGGCAACAGCGTGCAGACAGAGCAGACCCCGTCATGTGGGAAGCGCTTCCCCTTCTTGAGCTAGACCTGGGACATGGGAGACTTGCCTGTCAGGTGGATGAGTGTCCAAGGAGTGAGGTTGACTAGCCAGTCACCAGCCTGGAAACAGCACAATGTGAGCACCCTTTTGATGGGGCCTGGGTGACCTCCTTAAGATTGCGATCTGAGATAGATCAGCAGACATTGTCCATGAAGGATACCTCCCGCAACATGTTGCCCCACAGCCGGAGGCCGCATCACATCATGAAATTAATGGGCTGGACAATTGACCGTCTAAATTTCAAACATTGTGAAGCTGAAGGAAGTTGCCCAAACAGGCTCTAGCTCCTCCTTAACTGCCACCTTTGCCAAATCGCTGGTCAGCAATCTCGTCACGTCATACCTTGGACAATTCGTAGAGGCTTCCAAAGAATATTACTTGCAGTCGGTGCTGATCAAGACTCGCGACAGACCCTGACAACCTGAATGGATGTCTGGCTAGCCCGTGATGGCCACCCTCATTAAGTCCTATAGTGCCAAGCGGTACAGGAAATTCAAGGAGAACGGCACTGCAGGCATCTATCCCAACCGCCCAGCTGCTGATATATACTCCACTCAGTCGGAACCTGCTGAGGTGAGAACAGTGACTAGTAAACCTCTGCAGTTTCCAAGGTTAACAAAGCTTCCTCGGGTGCAACTATTCTGTAGCACCCAAATCCATTGTTGTCGTGGTAGCATTGCTTGCGATTTATCCTCAGGGCGTGGGCACTATTGTTGCTGTGCATAGCGGCAGACTTGGTCAGCACTGGTATTTGACCTTAACGATAATGCTCCTTCTGCTGCTTCTTGGCTCGACCGCGCTACTCACAAGTTTGGTAGAGGGAATAGGTGATGCTTCTCGGGGAGGTGGCTCGGAAATCAACCCTATATATGAGTATAGCTCATGCAGCAGGGGCATGGACCACACCCATCTGTCACTGTGCAGGTGCCAATGCCTGGGAGCCCTGCAGCACCCTCTTCAGGCTACTCCACACCTGCAGCTAGGGTCTCACAGGAGGCAGAGCACCGCATGAGTTCATCTGCATCCCTCAGAATGGCTACACCGCCCCCTAAGGCGCCCGCCCTGAAGCTTCAGCCCCCTCCAGGTGCCCTTGCTTGCCCTGCACTGTACCATTCTTCATTCATGGAGGCTCAATCAGACCTGCTTCTGATGTTGATGCATTCAGTGCTCTTTAGTGATAGTTGGCATGCATGCCCCACTCCTTGCTCGAGGCGTCGCGAAAACATGCCGCTGTGAGGAGTCTCTCAGGCAGGTTAGGCAGGATCCACTGCGCTTGGCGTGCAGGGGGTTCTCAGCCGACGTCAAGGCGCTCAACCAGTGAGCAGGAGGTGATGAAGCCGTCTCCAGCAAGGTCGCAGGGCAGCGAGGCAACCCAGATGTCTCCTGGAGCCTCCAGCCACAGCTCTGTCCTGGGGGAGGATGCTGGTGTGCCCTCCGGCCGCTTGCAGCAGCTCCCCCTGTTGCTGGAATATGATGATGCTCTGCCCTGTGTACTGATATGCTTTGGGCTTAGTATCTGGGCAATAGAAGGTGCTCTGCTGTCAGATGGCTCGTTGATCCCCAAGCCAGTCTTGCGAGAGAGCGAGTGCTGTCAGAGTTGCATTCGAGATTCAATTGGGCCTCTCACGGGAGCAAGAGGGGACTTGCCTGCAGGCTTCCAGGCTTTCGGAGCTGATAAGGTCTGAAGCCACTGTATTAAGGAGCCCTCCTTTGTGCTGCAGAGCTCCTACAGCGAGCCTCAGAGGCACAGCAGCATGTGCTGGAGCTGCGCTCCAGGATCCTGGGGCTCACTGCCCTGAACGCAGAGCTGACCAGGAAGATTCAGTCCGGCGTGGATGAGACGGCTGCGATGAAGGCCCTAGAGTCCCGCAACGCAGAGCTCCAACAGCAGCTCAGCACTTGCAACAAGGAGATCTCAGGCCTGCAGGTGTGTGCAAATTGCGTTTGTGTTCCTGTGACACTCAGTACACAGGCAAACCTGACAATTGATGTGATCATCAGACAGTGCTCGATGGCCAAACTATGCACACATGAGCGGGAAGCGCTGGATGCCAAATTTGGCATACCAGACGCCAGTCATTGGGCCGGGCGCGGCCTGATCTGGCGCTGATATGCAGGCTGATCTGGCGATGCACGAGCGCATGGAGCAGCGCATGATGGCCAAGGTGCGCGCAGCCGAGCAGGCGCTGCTGGACGGCGAGTTCAGCATCCTGAACAGCAGCCCCCTGGGGCGGGCGCAGGTGGAGCGCTTTGCTGCGCTGAACGCGCGCATCCAGGAGCTCGAGAGCATGCACGGTGTTGCGCCAGCCAAGGTGCTGTTCCTCTTAACTCTGGGCCGCCTCACATGCCTGCTTTGGTCCAGTGTAAGCTACCGTACCTGCCTTTGTGCTGGTGTGCTCAGTGTGCCTGCCATGGCCTGCACTGTGAGCTCTGTTTGGGCTGTGCTCTGATACCTGCCTCCCCTGTGAAAGCATGTCCAGAGTTTCACAGCACGTTGCCAGCTTTGGTGCTGGTAAGCATAGAATAGCATATGTCCGCAGAGTGCATTTATTTCAGCTTGCCTTTCTCAGCAGCGATTCACAACCTCAGATGAGGGTCAGCAGCTTGCCTATCCTGTGCAGGTCCAGTCCGCTGCAGAGCAGGCATCTCCAGTCAAGTCAGTCGGCATTGAGCAATTGCGCTCTGGTCGACCTGACAGCGCACTGGTGAAGACGCTACAGGCACAGCTGAGGGAGCTTGCAGCCCAATTGGGAGCAGTCACAGAGCAGCTGGCTGCTGCAAGCCAGACAGCCATTGATGAGCAGACGAAAGCCCAGGTCTGTCCTTGGCCTAATTTTAGAAGAATCTGACCGCATGTCTGCGACATTCACATTCATGAAGACCTGTGACCTTGCCATGTTCAAATCTGGCTGCTAGACGGCTGCATAAGGAGGGTACACAAGCTTGGCGCGAGGTGCTTGCCGTGCTTCGCAGAGAGCGAGGGAGGAAGCCAAAGCAGCGTCAGACAGGGTTGGGGCAGTGCAGGAGCAGCTAGATGCTGTCCAGGTTCGTCTGCAAGAAGCACATGCAGCCAAGGAGTCCTCAGCCGAGCCAAGCAAGGAGGTGATGCACACTTCCCTCCCCCTGCAGCCAGATTACACCTCCCTTATAAGTCATATCTCAGGCCTCTGTGCTCTCCTTCTATTCACCTCAGAACCTAGCAACTTGCTGTCCATACCAGGGAGAATGGATTCTAAGTATACATTGCTCCACACCGCCCTTTCAGAGGAGTAGTGAGCTCTAAGGCTCACTTCTGCGCTAGCGCATGCAGGCCTCAGAGGCTGTGGCAGAGCTGCAAGCGGAGAACAAGCGCCTGGCGGGGCTGCTGTCAGAGGCGGAGGTCGCCGCCGAAGGGGCTGCGCAGCTGCGAGATGCTCTCGAGGCCAAGAATGAGGCTGAGGCCCTGCAGGTGAGCTTCCTGTACCTACAAAGGCTGCATATCCCATTCAATTCTTGACAGGATTCTGCAGGTGCCCTTTCCGTGTCTGGGGCTGCATGTGCAAAGCTGGCGTACCTGTGGGAAGCTCCGGATTGATATGGTCCGGGCTTGTTTGGAGCTGCTGACAACAAACCTGGTGGAGTGTACTGCTATGCTCAATGTGAGCATTTATCTTGGCTGAGCAGGACGGTCTGCTGGAGGACGCTGTGGCAAAGCAGAGGCGAGCAGAGCAGGACCTGGCCACCTTCAGGCAGCATCTGGCAGAGGAGAGGGACGCAGCCTCGGCTGCGCGGGAAAGGAGCAACACGGCTGCCGCGCAGGGCCTGGCCGGCCGCGAGGAGCTGGCAGCCCTGAAGGCTCAGATGTCCAGCCTCCAGGCTGAGCTGGCCAAGGCAAAGCTGGATGTCAAGGTAGGACTCCTGCGATGGCATCCCACTTCTGCACGGGATGTGCATTATGTGAGGCACCTCAGGCCCTGTCTGGGCGCCTGTTCCTCATCCATGATCCAGTCCAGCTTGGGCTAGCATGCAGAGTCTCATGTGAGAAGCTCTTAGGGGTGGATTATCAGGGTATGGACCCACAACACATGAGCTCCAATACTGACGTCACATGCCATTTGCAGACGGCAGTGGCAGATGCTGAGAAGAGGCATTCAGAGCTGTTAGCGCTGCAGCGCGAGCACCAGCAGGCCAAGAGTCTGCACGCAGCAGCCCTCAAGGAGGTAGAGGCGCTGCATGCGGGGCATGCCAGCGCAGCGCAGCGCGCTGAGGAGGCCATTGCAGAGCTTGCTCTCGTGAGGGAAACACAGGCAGCTCTCACAGCGCAGGTACCATCCTTGGACTGGCTCTCGTGTAGTGACGTGTATCTCAGTCACGGCAGCACTCATGCTGTTGAAAGCTTTGGGTTCCGAAATGTACATAGACAGATGATGTAGCTCTGTGCAGATGTCATCATAATATATCCACTTGGCAAGGTGTATCTGTGTGCCCACAGAGCCCTATTCACCACCCTGGGTGCTTGATGCAGGCAACACAGTCAGCAGCCATCCATGCAAAGCATGCGCAGCAGGCGCGCGAGGAGCTGCAGGAGGTGCGCCGCAGGGCTGCAGACAGCATCCGCGCCAGCAGCGTGTCCACGGGGCAGCTGCGCGAGCTGGAGGACCTTCGCGCGCAGCTGCACTCCCGCCAGCAGCCAGCATCCGATCACAGCGAGCAGGACCTGCAAGTGAAGCTGAGAGCAGCAGAGGCTGAGATCGTGAAGCTGCAGATGACAGCACAGGGGCATGCCCTAGAGCTGAACCATGTTGATGAGGTCAGGGAGATAAAGAGCAGGATGGCTGACCTCAGCGCTGAGCTGGAAGGCCTCCGAGTGGCCAAGGCAGAAGCAGGCAAGCAAGTTCGACCTCCTTCTGGCGAGAATGATCTCAACGTCATGCCTAGTACGGACTAGTAGAACTACTGTTCACTAGTCCAGGCCAGGCATGATGTCGGGACCAGTTCCAGACCTTTAGACAGACGCACTACTCTGTTTCACTGCACGCCAGAACATGTCAGGAGAGCAGCTTTGCTCTCTCAAGGTGTCATAGTACATACAGCATGTTCTGAGAGAAGGGCTTTGAGGAGTCCTGATGATAGATCTGCCTTGCAGAGTCCCTGGCAGCTGTGAGGGCTGAGGAGGCGGATGACCTGGCTGCCAGGCTGGCAGAGGCCAAGCTGCACCTGGCTGAGCTGGAAGCAGATGCCCCCGGCTCGCATCAGAGCCAGGCGGCTGTCAGCAGAACCTCTGACACTGAGCAGACCAGGCAGTGGCTGCCGCGAGCCATATCAGATGCAGCCTCGGCTGCAATGTACCCTACAGCCAAGCTTCGTGTCACCCAGGTGAGTCACAAGATGAGTCAACGCAAACTCCCAACAAGATGTGAAATGTGTCCGTTGTCACAGCACCGCTGCGACATGTATCACATATGAGGAATGCCTTGATGGAATGCGGTGTGCTTGGGATGCTCTTGCGCTCTTGTGTAGCTGTTGTTGGGCAGCAGCATGCCTGACCACTGAAGATGGACTCTATCTGCAGGCTGAAGGCTTGAAGCACAGTCCGCGCATGGTCATTACGCCTCGCCAGGTCCAGGACAACTCTGAGGAGATCAGCACCCTGAAAGCTGAGCTGGCCACCCTGAAGGATGAGGTGGGCGCCTCCCTCACTGAGCAGAACAGCTAGCCACTGCAGCAGCGCATCAGAATTTGCTACCATACAATGTGTTTCACCTACTTGATCTCCTACCCACAGAGGTATCCAGGAATTAGTCATGGTAAGATGTGAGCCCTGAAAACCTGCCCATACTGATGATGTGCATGCCTGCAGCTGAGGAGCGTGCGGGGACAGCTGGCGAGCTCCACGTCAGCCTGCGCTGTGGCTGAGAGCAGGAACCGGCAGCTGAGCAGCCAGGTCAGCGCCAAGATTGCTGAGCTGGCGCAGATGCGCGAGGAGGCCGAGAAGTCTGCCAGCAACTACAAAGCGGTACACCTCTTACATGCCCGCAGCCTGTAGCCTGACTGGTCCTGCATCGCCCTCTCCTGCAACATACCCCCGAGAACACATGCTCCTTCTTAGCGTTTGTCTCCTGGCACTGAAGCCCATAGCTTGCTTTGTGCAAGGTCAGCTTTTGCTCCTCTAAGCTGGTCAATGCAGTGTCGTATGCCACAAGCTTTACACAGGAGGGCTGAGGCCCTCGGCGTACCTCCGCAGACATGTGCAGAGGCAGAGCACCTCAGCAATCGCTGGTCACTCTGCACATGCTCACTGCAATTTGGTGGACCACCGCACAGAAGTGCTCCTTTGTAGCGCTGCAGCCGTAAACATGCATGTGCAGGCGCGTGCGGAGGCAGAGCACCTCAAGCGCAGCAGCGAGGGGCAGGAGGTGCCCGGCCTGGAGATGGCAGCCCTGCAGGCCAAGTTTGGCGCCCTGGCATCCAAGCACGAGGAGGCGCTGGGCAAGCTGGCGCAGATGGCGGCCGCCAAGGAAGCCGCAGAGGCTGCAAAGGAAGCCGCTGCCAGCGAGGCGCACACCCACCAGCAGCATGCACGCACCCACGCCATCAGGTGTGGCTGCAGCAACAAGTTGCCCATGCTCATTTAGTAGCTGTGCTTGGTAGGCTGAGGTGTAAGGCACACTGCCTGTCTACACCTCTGCCTACAGTGTAAACACCTATGATATGCTGGTGTTTGTCTTTGCAACCCTCGCTGTCAAGCTTGAGTAAGGCATCATGTGTACCCCAACCCCTTGATGAGCTGAGGTATCATTCACAGTGTCTGTGTCTACAGCTCTGCCTGCAATGCAAACATCCTGATGTGCGGACAAACACCTTGGTTGTCCCTGTCAAGCCTGACAAAGGCAGCACGAGTTCTCCGACATCATGTGTGCTGATGCCGCATCTTTGCCCTCCTCCCTAGCCTTATGAAAGTTTTCTCGAGACCATACATGAATGTGTTCTGTGCAGGTCGGAGGAGAAGCAGGTGGAGATAGAGGAGCTGCGGGCGGAGGTCCGCCGCGGGGAGCAGCGCCTGCGCACGGCCAACCGCGACATGAAGAGCATGCAGGACAAGGCCGAGCTGCACTCCAAGTTCTCCACGCAGTACCTGGCTGAGCTGGAGGCCCTGCGCGCGCAGCGCCAAAGCCCCGACAAGCGCCGCGCCAGCGCGCCCTCCAGCAATGGCAACGCAGATGCGCCCCCGCAGGCTGCTGGTGAAGCAGGTGACTTGCGTTGTCGTCTCATAGATTGTCTGGGGCTCTGGTGGCGCTCTCGAGGCAATGTGCAGTCTTCTGAAAACAGTAATTAGGGCTGCGCCCCCCCCCC